>NKZI01002263.1:0-29946 GCA_002370645.1 Metschnikowia sp. 00-154.1 | reverse complement strand
CTGTTTCATCTGTCCTGCTTACATGCAGTCACCTGGAACATGCAGTACATCAGAGATGTACTGATTCCTCATGTTCCAACACATGATTCTGATCTGATTCGCACTTCCCCATATTTTTTGTACAACGCGAGTAAAATTGAACAGATTACAGTGTTTTTCAAAACTATTGAAACCAATGCGACAAAATGTTTCGAACCAATGCGACAAAATGTTTCGAATTACATTAGTAAAATTAAACAAACCAATAATCATAATCCCCTAACAAGTTGTTATATACAGGATAACAGGTTGTAGATTACTTAACTCCTCATGTGCCCTCAACTCGGGCACGTCAGGTGGTCCTTTCAATAGCCATGGAGTACAGTCCAGAGGTCTGTACTTATTAGTAAACATCAAGTTCATAGTCTCATCGAGATATGTATATACTTGAGGAGTTACACGAGAGCTGTTTCTGGTGGGTCTGGGAGTAGAGGACATCTTTGTATGTTCCTCTCACACGATATTCTAATTGATTAATTTAACACTAGGATTATGGCAAGAGTCCTAACTTATATAGTCTAGGAACTCTGCTCGACTTTCAGTCTTTCACTGAAGCTAAACCTTCACCAAGGTTCACCAAAGTAAGGCAGAGCACACTACGTTCTAAAGAGCGCGCCTTCCATTTCTGGAATGATCAGTCATTGCTCATTCTCAACACAGGTACACCAGTTTAGTTCAGTTGAGTTGAGTTCAGTTCAGTTCAGTTCAGTTCAGTTCAGTTCAGTTCAGTTCAGTTCAGTTCAGTTCAGTTCAGTTCAGTTCAGTTCCGTCCGTTTTGACCCTAAATTGGTACTGCAAGAATCCCAAATGTAGTATATATGAGGCAATCGTCCAGTTTTAAGATTTAAGATTTCAAAATATTGAATTCTAATGAAAGTTTGTTTGAAACTTTACGTCGTTTGGTTTGAAAGACTGCGAAGGGGTACAGTGATTTTCAAAACTATTGAAACCAATGCGACAAAACGTTTCAAACCACACTAGAAAAATTAAACAAACCAATACACATAACCCCTAACCAGTTGTTATATACCGGATAACAATGAACCCAGTCCAGTTCCGTCCCGTCCGTTTTGACTTTCTTTGGTACTGCAAAGCTCCTAAATAAAGTATATATGAAGCAATCCTGCACATTTAAGATTTAAGATTTCAAAACATTGAATTCTAATGAAAGTTGTTGAGAAACATTATGCCACCATGAAAAAAGTTTCGACTAAAAAAATACATATTTTGAAGTCCGGACTTCCAGGATTCCAACCAACATATTTTCATAAAACAGAAGTGAAAAAAAAGAACGTTTGCGTTGGGCCTTTTTCTACTGAGGTAGCCTGGTGTACGGGTGTAGGTTTGCACCCATTCAATCTCAATCTCAATCTCAATTCCGAGTTCGAGGTCGAGGTCTCCATTGCTTTGAAACACTGTGCGAAGGGGTACGAAAGTTTTTGAAATATTCGTTTATTTCAATTTTGCTAGTGTGGTTCGAAACATTTTATCGCACTGGTTTGAATAGTTTTGAAAAACACTGTAATATCCTAAATGTTAGATCCACAATAGGTAGAACACTACTTATTGATACATTATGGAGCCTACGATGTCCGACTCTAGAATTGTCTACTACAAATTCAGTGATACGGCATTTGGTCATTGTGACAATTCGGGAATCAGAGGCCCTTTTCGAATATTCCAGAACAATCCTTACTATTGACCTGGTGGAGAGTTTTCCGGTTCCACGTTTCTCTCAAAGTTATATAAACCACCTCGGCTCCTCTCTTTGAGGAACCATCAACGAATAAAAGAGTTGAGGCATAAATGTATTAGAAGAACATAACACTAAATAAGTAGGGTACTACATATGGCAGGTCTGACACTGTCACAGATAGTATTTTTATAAGAGAATCATCTATACATTACTCAAACTTCAAGAACAGCTATAATACAGATTTAAGGTCTTTAGATGATACAACATATGGTAGCTTTAGATATTTAATATTGTTGTATGGTATTGATTATATGAAGTCTTTATTAAATATCAAAAACAATAATATGAAAGAGTAGATGGAATTGAATCGTCAGAAAACTTCTGAGCACACTTGTATTAAAACCAAATAGCTTATAATTAATAAACAAAAAGTTATTGATAAAAGAATAGAAAGAGAGAAATTCATTCAAGAACCCAAGTTAAATAATTCACCTAATTTTATATATCCGCAACATGATGAAAATCTAGTGTTTAAAATAGACGATATGGTGTGAGATTTTAGAGAAGTCTTTAAAGATACGAGAAATTAATCAAACTGCTTGTAGGCCAGGTTGTGTAAAAAAAGATATACCATGCAAAGATGTATTAGAATTTGATGATGATAAAAAAGACCATCTTTAAAGGATACTTACACAATTGACCACTATTTTCCTATAGAGATAGAGTATAGAAGTAGAAGAAGTAGAAGAAGTAGAAGAAGTAGAAGTGTCAACAAGTACCTAGCATGTACGGAGTCAAGGTACTTCGCCGATGTGTTGTATGCAGACCAGTGATAGCATGATGTGCAGGAAACTAGTGGGTGAAAACTGTTGAACATGCAAGATGTGCTAACGTTTGTATGCAGGTGATGTATTACCTGCAGTCCTCGATGTTTGAGTGGAAACTAACATCACAACCGGCTATTGTTGTCAGAGAGAGTCAGGTTTGACTCTAGGACAATGTATATATACACGTCCGGTGTGAGAAGAAGGAATGTAAGGAAAGGGTATATTTATAGAGGGGATCCCGCTCTTGGTTGAGGGTTATCCCGAATATTCACAATACTACGGACCTTCTACTACAAAACTGTAACACACCTAACACGTTCAAAGCATCAGCAATGACTACAACTGTACCAAAACTCTTAGAGTTATTAGCGAGCAATGACATAACTGTTCCACGCTTCGACAGAGTGTACAGTAAAGCTCAACAAAAACTCTTCACCCACTTCAGCACATATCGCACTTTGGTCTTGTAAGGTACAACTTACATATCCCTGTATATTAACATATACTAAAACATAGGTTGAAAAGAAGAAATTGAAGAAGTAGAAGAAATTGAAGAAGTAGAAGAAGTAGAAGAAATTAAAGAAGTAGAAGAAATTAAAAAGAAGTAGAAGTAGTAGAAGAAGTAGAAGAAGTAGAAGAAATAGAAGAAGTAGAAGAAGTCGAAGAAGTAGACTGCAATGTAGTATCGGTATGGGTGTACGTAGG
This sequence comes from Metschnikowia sp. 00-154.1, assembly GCA_002370645.1. Taxonomy (NCBI): domain Eukaryota; kingdom Fungi; phylum Ascomycota; class Pichiomycetes; order Serinales; family Metschnikowiaceae; genus Metschnikowia; species Metschnikowia sp. 00-154.1. The sequence goes on along the minus strand of NKZI01002263.1, from coordinate 26,679 downwards.
TTTAGTATCAGTTTAGTATAAGGTAATGTAAAGTAATGTAGAGTGGAGCAGATCGTACCTTAATCGTATGTTGAATTTATAAAAAGGTTAGATTCTTGGTGTTACGTCAGGTACTCTGTTTACTATGTTCATTCGCCAAGCAATACCCAGAGGGTGGAATCAGGCTACTTAAGTAGTTGACATCAGGGTTTGGCCAATCAATCGTTGCTAGATGCTTGTGGAAAGACACTCCACAGTCCATTCTGGTACCTCTGGTTTATCACAATTCCTTTTGGTTGTACAATCATGGTGGAGGTAGGGAACAGTGGAATGGCCATTAAGATTAGACAGCGTAGGTTTAAAATACTGAAATAGGTAGAGCACTACCGAAGATGGATCTAATAATTAGGAGTAGTAGCTAATCATAATTATCAGCTAGGAGGAATAGTCCAACTCAAGAAACAGTAATAGTAACTGTAGTATAGTAGTGAGTGTTATGTAGTTTTAATACATTTATGCCTAAACTTGTATTCGTTAATGGTTCCTCAAAGAGAGGAACCGGAACGGCTTAAATAACTTTGAGAGAAACGTGGAACTGGAAAACTCTCCACCAGATCAATGGTAGGGATTGTTCTGGAATATTCGAAAAGGGCCTCTGATTCCCGAATTGTCACAATGACCAAATGCCGTATCCCCTTGTAACAATCGGACTGAGAGGCTTCATAATACCTTCATAGCCAGGGCCCTGCCTATGGTGGATCTAACAGTGAGTGTCAGTCAGTCACTATCAGTCAGTGAGTGTCAGTCAGTCAGTGAGTATCAGTCAGTCAGTGAGTGTCAGAGTAACCAGATTACAGTTTAGACATTTGTATATCTATTAGTAGAGTAGACTAGACTAGAGTATCAGCTTCCATCCCATAAAATACGAGTCGTGCGCTACTCAAAACAGATGAACACTCAGAAACACCCACCACCAAAACCAATTCAATTAATTCTTTCAACAATTTCCAGTCAGTGAATGAGTCAATCAAAGACCCATGTTTTTATATGCCACTTCGTTATATCCTGCACCAAGCCCATGTCTTCCAGAAGCACTTCTTTGCAGGCAGTAATGTCTAGGTTTTCCAAGCCTAACAAGAGTAAGACTCACCACTTGAAATAGAATAGCCACTAGGAATAGCCACTAGGAATAGCCACTAGGAAAAAAAATAGCCACTCGGAGATAGAATAACCAGCCACCCTCATTTCCTTAAAAAACCCTTTCCTTAAAAAACCCTTTCCTTAAAAAGCCCTTTCCTTAAAAAACCCTTTCCTTAAAAAACCCTTCCCTTAAAAATACCCTTTCCTTAAAAAAAGCCCTCTCCCTAAGCCCTCGACATTAAACCGTTAGCCTTAAACCTTTGGGTTTGAAAACTTTTCTTAAACCCAAGGTCGTGTCCAACCCATAAATCCACAAGTGCCCGCCCCCCAAAAATCGCGGTGCGACAACCAAACTCGCATAAACTCTGGCTTCTTCACATTCAACAATCATGGACAGTTTCATCGAGTCCACGCTGAAACTCCTCGAGGCGTACCCCGGTGCAAGCGTCTCGATCACATACGCCAACATGAGCAAGAAAAAAGCGGGGAAAAAAGCGGCCAAGGACGGGAAAACCGCCCCACAGGCCGGCCTGGGCCCGGCACGTGATGAGAGAAGAGCCAAGAACGTGGTCAAGTTCAAGGTGTACGACTCTCTGTCGTCCAAGTGCTTGGTATACCTGACTTATAAGGCTAAGGAATTGTCGAAGATCTTGGCGTTTTTGGGACCCCGGGGCGTAGCCAGCTCCAAGAAGCACGTGACCTCCGAGCCCGAGCCAAAGACTTCCAGTACACTCAATGCTGACTCCAAAACTACTTCTATGGCCACTTCTCTGGCCACTTCTGGAGTTGCTGCTGTGATGAGTAACTTTGAGTTCAAGGAACCCGAAGTCACTGTGGCTGAAGAGAAACCCGTGGTGGAAGAGAAGAAGGATGAGAGCAAGAAGAAGAAGAGCAAGAAGAAGGGCCGGAAGTAGCCTGTCCGACTGTACTAAATAGTAATCCAACAGACAAACGAAATGATACTGACAGATAGAAACGAATACTGACAGAAATGAACACAACGAACAGACAAATGAAAACTTTGGAACGAACTTCGAAACAAACATTAATCACCAAAATAGAAAGGCTTTGGTGACATTTCTAGGAGAATATAGAACAACTCAAAGAACAGATGGAAATCTGAACATATCCGACTCAAAGACCCAGGATTGATCAGTGAAGGGTGTAGCAGTATTGATCACACAATTCCATCAAGCTCTTATTCCTTGCTCGAAAACACTGGCCATTTGACCATATTAGCTCACTGCACCAGGCCAATCACCAGGCCACACCATGCCACACCATGCCACACCATGCCACACCATGCCACACCATGCCACACCAGGCCACACCATGCCAATCACCAGGCCACTTACCAGGTCACTTACCACACCACTGAACTAGACCATATTAGCACCAGGCTAATTAGCTCAGAAAATATTAAACAGTGGACCATCTTGATATCTGGATTGCCTTTTTCAAATCTAGGTATCAACATCCTAGTATCTTGCCATCTTGGGGGCTTCACCCACAAGTCTCATCCCGACTCTTGACCTGGCATCTCTCCCTTCCACTCGACTAGCTCCGGAAGAAACCCAGGAGACGGCCGAAGAAACCACTGGAGCGCCGGGACTCGCTTGGTTTGGTCAACTCTCCCAACCGGTTGTTGGCCCCTCCTGCACCCTCAATTATGCCCAAGACTCGAGTAGTGTTGACACTCGATTGGGTCTCGTCGACAGTAGAGTCAAAACTCTCTTCGGGCGATTTCCGGGCGCTGCCCAGGAGCATCTCGAATTGGGGTGACTGGAGTTTGGTGTCACTGGTCACGAAAGAGAGTTCAGTAAATGACGATTCCGCTGGCAGCAAGTACTCCAAGTTCTCTTTGTCGTCATTAGGATCGTAGATTTCGCCTGCTTCGTGCCATGAATCCACGGTGCCGTTTCCGCACAGATTGGGTGTGGAAATGATAAGAATCTCGTGGTCGTGGTGTATGATTGATTCGGTTTTATCCTCAGAAGCTGGAACCTCTTTTGGTCCACTTGCATCTTCAGCCACTTCATCAGCTAAAGCATCAGTAGATACATCAACTGGGTCAACTAACTCATCAACCGGCTCATCAACTGGGTCAACTGACTCATCAACTGGGTCAGCCAATTTACTTCCGCAGTCAGAGGTGACATCAACTGGATCAGCCGAATTATTGTCAGGCTCAACGGAAGTCTCATTGATGATTGGCTGAGCCGATTCATTAATTGGCTCCAGCTCACTTTCAGTTGGGACTGAAGTTTCGTCTTGTATTGACTCAGTGGAAGTTTTATCCTCTATTGGCTCAGTGGAAGTCTCGTCTTGGATTGGCTCAGCGGAATCCTCACAGGGAACCAACTCGCTGGCCTCGACGTAATTGTTCCGATTGCCATGCTCGTCAAATTCGGCTTTAAGCGATTCGCTTACTTGCCAAGATTCATCGTTGAGAATGAATTTGAACACCAACTTTTGCTTCTCGGATACCTTCACGAAGGTCTCATACATCTCCGAGAGTGCATTTTTGTGGAGCTTTCCGAGCTCAGATCTGGACCAGCCATCAAAGTTGCCAGTAACAGAAACAGAGAGAATATCTGGACTAGCAGGCCTAAGGTTAGTAATGTAATTGAAGATGCTATCCAACCATTAAGTTGAACATGGTCTGGAATTCAGCCAAGGACAAACTGTATGATCCGCCATAAGTTTAAGCTCATTGTATGACTTAGCCAAAGACCGCTTGAATTAATTGCATGGCTTGCACAAGTGACTAAGATTGACTGTTTGAAGACTAAATATGACTTAGCCATAGACTGCCGTATCAAGTCAGATATAAATACTTAGATCAATAGCGACAAGTGTGAGGTTCTGATCCATAAAGATCCTGAATAGAATTTAGTCAAATTCATGAAGTCAAGCTATGACTAAGACAGATTCTTTACAATCAGGAACAGCACCAGACAATCAAAGAAGTCATCCAAATACACCAGGCACAGCAAACCTATAATCAGGTTCCAATCATGATCAGCCAGTCAAATAAGCCAATGATGAAAAGTCAAGCATAAAAGTTTATCATAATAAGGCCATGTAAGTCAATGAAATAAGTCAATGAAATAAGTCAATGAAATAAGTCAATCAAATAAGTCAATCAACAGACCCATCAACAGATCAATCAACAGATTAATCGAGTAAGTAATCACCAAGAGTCCAACTGCCAAGAGTCAAAGCCACAGTAGATCACAATCAACCACAGTCTCCCCTAACAGTGATTCACATGATTGATCCGTATTTCATGGCTATAACGCTAAGTAGTAGATCAGATCATATAGAACCAATGCAGGGTGAAATAGTGGGTGGTGCAATAGTGGGTAGTGAAATAGTGGGTGGAGAAATAATGGGTGGTGAAATAGTGGGTGCTGTAAATCACATATACAACGCTAACCCTCACAATTTTCCACAGGGAAATGGATAGATCCTGGAAGGTATCACAGAGAGCCACAAAGAAGCATAAACCTTCTCTGATCTCCACACATACCTCCAATCGCCATCCCCTGAACCACACACAACCCTATCAAATCCGTACACCCCCAATGATCTGCACTGATCCGCTCCCAACGAAGACTTACCCCTTAATCCCAATGATTCATGGAATTGTTTTGGTTATGATTGCGTATGATTGATCTCTAACTATTGCTTTAATTGTACGACTAATTGGGATACTTCAAGATGATTGGTTGTTGGTGATTTGATTGGTTGTTCTGATTTGATTGGTATCTTCGACTGGCTGTAACAAAAATGAAACACAGCGGAACACGGCGGAATAAGAGGCGATAACGTCACAAAAGCCAAAGACGTTCCTCCAAATGAAACAAAACAACATACCAAGTTAGGCGGTAAACATAACTCATGATGGGGGAAAAAAGCAGGGGGGAGCAGTCCTTTTATAGCCAGGAGGGAAGGGTTAAAAGTTGCGATTAGGGACGCGCATGAAATAAACTGGGTTGGCCGCGTGAGGGTGCATTGAGCCTGCACACAGCCCCATCGGTGCGTCTATCATGCGTTGCTGCGTTCGAGATAGTCCTCCCAAACGCCTAGTGCATGGGGCGTGCGGTTCAAGGGGGGGCTAGCATCTGGGCCGGTTAACCAATCAGAACAAAGCTTTGGCCAGTACTGCAGGAAGCAAGCGGCGGACTGTATACACCGTCAGGTTGATGGTCAGGTGATTATCAGGTGATAGTCAGGTGACTGATCATATGACATCTTCATGTAACAATCTCTGAGGTGAGGACTGCACTAACCCAATACAGCCACCAGCACCACTAGCACCACCAGCAACACCAAGCTCCATACAGCATATCAAGAGCCACATAATGTAGCATATCAAGAAGTACCATGAACAACCATGAACCACCATGAACCAGGGTGTGTGTATTGGACTGGTTTGTGACAAACATGACAGCATCAAAAAGACAACCGTGGACTATTATGACAGCAACAAAATCACCATGTAGTTCGTAAACTTATGGAAGAGTTGATAGTAGTCATGAAACAGCATGAAACACGACAGTCAGTACCAACCTTCGCTGCAAAACAACCATGTAATAGTTTCACTATGAGCCACCCTACCACAATGAAGCACATTATAGAACAGTCATAAGACAGTCATGAGACAGCAACGAAACAGCCATGAAACAGCCATGAAACAGCTATGAAACACCCATGAAACACCCATGAAACAGCCATGAAACAGCCATGAAACAGCTATGAAACAAGCATAAGAGGCAAGCCCGTAGAAAGGTAACCTGGAACAAGCATGAAACGTTGATGTCAGCCACCAAATTCGAGTCTAATTCATGTATAACCATGAACATGAAACAACCATGAAACCACTATCAAACAGCCCCAATTATCGAGTGATTCTGAAACTCAAAACAACAAGACCTTAATTTATCATGAACACCAGGAACCATGAACATCAATAGCCATGAAACACCTTTGAAACAGCACTGAAACAGCACTGAAACAGCACTGAAACAACCATAAAACAACATTACTATCTTCATAATTTCACCATAAACGATCATGAACATCTCTCAATAGCCACGTGACATATTTGCCGGTAACAAGCAAAGAAGAATGGAAAAGTCATGAAACAGTCATGAAACATTCATGAAACATTTACGAAACAGCCCTACCAACCCGTAGCACTATGACTATCAAAGCCAACAACTTGTAACAGTTTCACCAGGAGCATAAGATGTCATATGACTTCACTAAGAAAAATCTGTACTTAAAACTGTCAAATAATGGGCCCTTACACCATGAAATAGTCATGAAACAATCATGTAACAACCTGGACCTTTCATAATGGACAACTATGAAATAAGGTGACAGTTTAGCCACAGCAATCAAATAGCAATGAATAGCCAGGAACAAATTAACCATGAAACACCTGTGAAACAACACTGAAACAGCAGTGAAACAGCTATTCACCAGGACGTGACTGTTTCACCATGAACACTTTGTGGCTAGTTTGACTTAAATGAAGATGCACACTGACACTATGAAATGACAATGAAACGACAATGAAACGACGATGAAATGACAATGAAACGACAATGAAACAGACATGAAACAGACATGAAACAGACATGAAACAGACATGAAACAGACATGAAACAGCTAGGAACAAATATACAGCACGATCCACCTGTAACAGCCGGCAACAGCCTGAAAAGAATTCACCGTGAACAGTCATGAAATACTCATCAAACGGCCATAACCACCACGCGTCATATTCCTCATAGAAGAATGGATCAAGCTGTATACATTCACCTGTAACAAGCATCAAAGAATGGTGAAACAACCATGAAACAACCATGAAACAATCATGAAACAATCATGAAACAATCATGAAACAATCATGAAACAACCATGAAACAATCATGAAACAATCATGAAACAATCATGAAACAACCATGAAACAACCATGAAACAGTGAATCACTAATCAAAGCACCATGTGCAGTCCCACTTATCCCAAAACACCACACCTTTAATGGTTCACCACTTTCTTGCCTCCATTCCATCAGGAGGCCGCGTATCAAATTTCTTATCCTTGGCCTCTTTCCAGTTGGTTGTGAGCACCGTCCCATTAGACTCCACGTACGATTTCATCATGGCCCGCCGTGTATCCTCATCCACATCTTTATATAGCTTGGCAAAGAAATCTTCCGGGTTGCCGTCGGTTTCCTCTTCCTGCACATCGAACTTGGCCCAATCCGTCTTTTTGCGGGACGAAGAGGGATACTCTGGAACGGAGCCTGTTTCAGAAGTCATGGCTGACACCATTTCTTGTGCTTCTAGACAGGACCACTTGGTGGCCACAGCTTTGATGAGCACGATTTCGATTTTCTTGGTCATAACGGTGTATGAGCTTTTGTCCGGAAGTATATCTCCGGCCAACCGATCCAACGAGTAGTTGTACTCGGAGTTTTCCGATGTGGGAAACGATACCGAAACCGACCGAGAGGTGAAGGTCACGTGCACCGCCTCCGACGCAATGTTAGAAGCGTATATGGTGATGGTGACTCGGTCTTTGCTCTGGTACCACTCATCTCTGATTTTGGGTTTGATGGGTGCCTGTCTGTTGAGGGCTTCCACCGAGGCCAGGACCAGGCCGGGGGCCAGGGCCGACACCGAGGTCGCCGTCGAGGTTGGCTCAGATGTGGGGACCGATGTGGGCTCCGATATCGTGTCGGAGACGAAGGTTGGACCCAAACTGGGGCCCGAAATTTGGCCCGAACTCTGGCCTGAATTCTGGCCTGAACTCTGACCCAAACTTTGGCCAGAACTTTGGCCAGAACTTTGGTCCAGGGTCGTGTCCTGACCAAAATCCGAACACAGACCAATTCCACTATCAGAACCGCCATCCCCTGCAGTATTCCCATTGTCAAGCCCATGCTTGACACAGTCTCGGCGGGCCTTTTCGATCCATATATCCAAAGCCGGCTCGGAGCTCTTGAGCGTCTTGGCCCATTGGAAATTGGTGTACGCCTGCACATAGTGCTTCTCTGAATAATTTACCACCCCAAGCCGGAAATAACACGTGGCCTTATCGGCCATTTTGCCACGTTGTTCCAGTATCGTGAACGCCTTGGAAATATCGGCTTTGGCGGAATCATAGTCACAAAGCTTGGTATAGGTCTGAGCCCGCTTTATAAGAGGCGCAAACGCCTGGGGATTTTCACCCAAGGCTTCCGTGTACTTTGAAATGGCTGTGAGGAAGTCGTTTGCTTTGGCGGCGGCGTCGCCTTGCTTGATCAGAACTTCGATGGGCATGTTTGGGAGACGTTTGGAGACAGTTTCAGGTGCGAGTTATATATGCGCACGGACTGCAGAAAGGTACTCAAGTACTGTATATTGCGAACATGACACTGTATAAAAAAATGGATACGGTATATGGTGATTCATATACTGCATGTAATGAATAAGACTGTATATAAGTAAACCTGATAGCCAACCCTAGATCTAACACCATATCACCAACTTATGGTGACTACTGTATTTAGTAAGGAATTGGTTATTTGATGAAGTGAATTCGTGTATACAAGCAAATACCATCCCAAAATGGAAATTTTGACCTTGTTTCAGATTTGAAACAGATATGTTTCCAATTAGGTTATTATTACTATCCCATAACATCCATTATATCCATAAGATATGGTTTGAAATCTCACAGCGTTGCTGATTACTCTATAGACGTAAAAAGCTGTGTTTGGTGTGTGGATGATCGTCTGTACTACACATAGCCCAACCACCGTCCCTTCCAAGATCCAAAGAGCTTACCATGGATTTGCCCAATGCAGACCAATACAAACAGCCACCTTTACTCGTTTTCTGGCAATTGTGTTTGGTTCACCAGATGACGGCGAGGAAACGACGGGGAAGGGGGAGGTAATGGTCACGTGACCCGACCATCTGCAAGGAGATCCACATGATCAACACCAACAGGTAGGTGGTGATACACACTGGAAGCACCACAAACGTTCCTGCGGACTGCAGGATCAAACCAACAAAGAATGGAATAAGGGCTCCTCCGCTGGACCCAAATGCAGTCATTATTGTGAGCGCCACGACCTGGATTTTCCTGGGAAGCATTGCTGAAACTGTAGTAATCAACATGGGGTAGACTGGACCAATCGTGACACCTGCCAAGGAGACAAAAACACCCAGCACAATGTCGTTAGGAATGACCCAAGTCAAAACCAAGAAAATAAGTGTGAAGTAGACGAGGATATTAACAGATCTCCGGGCTCCCAAGTGCTTGTGGAGGGGTCTGGTCAAGATAATCCTGCCTAGAGTCAAACCACCCCAGAATCCACTCAGAACGTAGCCGTATGAGGCACTGGTATGGCGATAATCCACCAAGTACGAGACAATCCAGCCTCCCAAAGCCACTTCTGTGCCCTGGTAACAAAGCACATAAAGAGAGATCATCCATGTGAGCTTATTTGATAGAGCCAGCCGCATGTCACTTTGGACTTGCGTTGTTGCAACGATTGGGGTGCATGGGTTGGAGATTTCCAGTACACGAGTCAGGCCAGTGTCGGGTGCACGAGCGTTGGAGAGAATGTCAGTGTCAATGTCTCTATGACCATTTTGCAGCTCAAACGCCCGAGTAACATTTTCCCGTAAGTTTTGCAACCCGATATCCTGTTCGGGCAGAGGCGTACGAGTTGCGGGTTCAACCCTGGTGACTTGGTCCGGTTCAATAAGGCGGTCATTTTCCTCGGAATGGTCCCAGGGCTTCAAATCTGTATCTGCTCCTCTGAAAGCAAAAAACAAAAACACCAAGTTGATCGACATCAAGCCCAAGTTCACGATGTACACGTAATTCCAATGGATATTATGTTCGATCATCGTGGTGGCCACGAATGGTGACACCGTGGCGCCAAGTCCGTACCCCCCATGAAAGAATGAGAGGTACTTGGAACTTTTATCTAATTTCAGCAAGAAAATATTGACTTGGGCCAATACTATGGCTAGTCCGATTCCTCCGAAAAAAAATCCAACCACTATAAGTGGAAAAGGACCTCCACTGGCCACGATCGAGTACATAAGAATGGACAGGAGACATCCAAGCGGAATGGACTTGGCCTTACCAAACCAAGGCTGGATTTTATGGGAAAAAATCGCCACCAATATGAATCCGGCGGCATTAGACATCCATATAAGCGACACGACCGAATACGAGATATTATAGTGGGCTTCGATCGTGGGAAGAAGTGCACCCGGAGCCGCATCGGAGAACCCCCCAGAAAACGCCCAGAGGCAACTACCAATAATACGCATCATGTTACTTTCGGGGTACCGAGACGTCATGATGCGGCTCTCGTTTGCTTGTTGTTTGTATTGGGATTGGGACACGTGGCCGGGGGACTCCAAAGGTGTAATATCGCTGCGTACCACTGGATAGTGCGACAACTGGGTAATGTCGTCATTTGAGGGGCGTGTAAGCACGATTGGGCGGTTAGCTGTGGGGCCCCTTAACGATTGGATCCGTTTGCCTATTAATTGGATCCGGCCTGACATTGTATATAGGGTTAGAAGGAGCTAAATCGGTTTGGGAGAAGTACTGGTAAGAACCAGTATTGTAGGGAGTGGACCAATATTGTGGGGAGTATTGGACCAGTATTGTACCGTGTGGGCCAGTATTGTATGAAGGCGTGGGTGGCCCAATTAGGTATTGTAAATGAAATCAATTAGGGTGGTAGGGAGTTGAATTAGGAAATAAAGGGTAGGGTGGCAAAAGTGCTTTGAGGGCGAGGAGAGTAGAGCGTGGTGGGTTTATATAATAGCGCAGGGTGCAGGGGCATCGAGGCGTGCATACCAGTTGCATTGTGCGGTGGCCCTGGTAGCCGCACTATTTTTCCGGGCTTGTCTAAATTGGGAGTCTAATTGCGCTAATTGCGAGTCTAATTGCGCTCATTACACCCCCTGCGAATTGCGACATTCCTCGACATTTGATCACTCCGACATTGTCGCTCGCAAAAACTGCCACGATTCCCCATTTGCGATCGTTAGTCATCACTTGGTCCGTGTACGAATTACGAACGTCGCTCTGCACCCCCGCACACCAGGTTTACACACGCACACCAGGTTTACAAACGCACAGGCGCGTGGCTGCAAAAGATATGATGAAACAGAGATCTGACACTTTGCGCATTGTGGTGGTTTAGAGTTTGCCACCCAACGAGAAGTCTATAAAAGGAGCTGTCCCCTGCGATAAGTTTAGGGAGCCCTTTTTTCATGACAAGCACCTTGTGTTTTGGAACGAGTCACAAGGAATAAATGTAGACGTTTTCGATGTTCCCTTTTTGTGGATCTTTGAAGGGTTTGCCGAGATGAACATATCCTTTGGAATGAAATTTGTTTTGTGACATGTCAGGAAGTGGATGTGACCATGAGAGCTTCACCATCCCCTAGTTTAACCGAGGCTGTCGAGAGTTGATTTAATATTTGTCTTCTCTCTGAAGGCAATAGAAGGGACAACTACAGGAATAGAGGTACTATGTTTTATCAAGAGCTGAAGACTCTCAGTCACACGTGATCTGCAGAGGCAACTGAGGAGGAGCAATCTGAGGAGAAACAATCACAATCGTTGGTCGAGTGATGGAAAGATCAGAGAGAGTGACCCCGATGAGTGATTTCAAAGAAGACTTCTTAAACAATGACTCTTGAAATCAGATTTGAAGAGGTATACTTGGACAACTCGGAGAATACTTATCCAGATACATTGATGTGGAATTTTGAAGTGGAGTTTTGGAACTAATTTTAGGAGTTGATATAATGAATCTTGGATATCAGAGGTTAAGCTTTGGATGTTGAATCCTTGGATTTGGGGTTACAGTTCTGGGGCAATCTGCGCCGCAGTAATCATACAACCTTAAAAACATTCTGCTTTGGCTTCAAATCAACATGCTCCATGGTTGAAGCTTTTGAAGCAATACCCTTGTGAATCTTGATATGCTGAATAGAGCCAGAGATACCTGGATGAAAATGTTATTACTTTGAAGGACCATAGAGGCTTCGAATGTTTAGTTCGGACGGCTAATATTTTCAATGGTGATTTATACCTTGACAGGTAATGACATCAAGGTCTTTCACACCATAAAGAGAATCTTGATAATTTTTTAGATGTTCTGTGGAAATTAAACTGTTGCTAGGAACAAAAGCAAGCAAGCCTAACATATTGAGTTATCTTACAGAGTTTAGATGTTCATGAAATCCGTTTGGAAGGTCCGAACCTCTTTTTTGCTTAATGTGGGCTTCACTTTAAGACATTCAATAGTCTTCTTAGAATCCCCATTGACGTGATAAAATAAACATAGATGCTCCGTTTCCGTGAGTCTATGCTCATTATGGAACTTGTCAAAAGATGATTTTGAAGTTGAAATGGTTTCAGAAACTGGAACCTGTTGGGGTACTCGAGATTTGGTAATTATGGACTCGTTCAACATGAACATGGTGAATGTGTGCTATGTTCAAATGGAATACTTTTTGTCTTTGAAAGACACTCTTGAAATTTTTGTTACAAACTGGAATTGACGCGGAAATAATTGTCAACACTCAATTGATGGTTCCAAACTGGCTTCAATCATTCAAAACCCTCTAAGTGGATTCGTCAGGACTACATGCTTCCTTTCCATTCTATGACTGTCTTAATCCCATTTTGCTATTGACCAAAGCTTCCCCGAAATCTCACTACACCTACCGAATCCAAAAAGACAATAACATCATGGTTCACTCCTCTCGTGATTGCCTTTTGAAACGGTACTCTATAAAGAGTGAACATTCAAACCATAGATTTTTGAAAGCTCATAGCTCCTACCGGATTAACTAACACGTTCCAGATTGATTACCTACGTTCAGTTTAAGAGTCAAAACGAATCGTTAATCAACAGATCATCGAAAAGGGAAGCTGGAGCACAGAAAGAATTATTTACTGCTTGATGTTTGATTCTGGTCCTTCTCAACTACTACCAATGTTTGGGTTCATAAATCAACAGTCAGACAGCACCTATTTTAGTGGCAATCTCAGGTATCTAGCTATCCACCGATAGCAGAGTCTCAGTCTGGTTACACCTACAGAAAAGGAACCATAAATCGCTTTAGATGAGCTCATGGTGTGAGTATGGCACGTATCAGCTTCTAGGTAATGTGTCATGGTCATTCAAGAGCCACAGAACCAGAGATGACAACCGGCCAGCGGATTTTAGATATAAACAAAGACTGACCGGTTGAAGGGTTAATATAAGAAAGCATAACTCATTCCTAGCCATTTTGGCTTTACGAGTTTCTCCAGGCTTTCGATACCTTTTATATTGCCTATATCAGGAGTTAGCAGTCTTGAGTTGTGTCTGAGCACACCAGAGACTTGCTGGAAATCCAAAATAAGTCAAAGGATACTATGCTACTATATCAGACCTTTGCAGGCCTTCAGTTCCAGCCAGCCTTTCTGTGAAGCCAAATTCAGGCCACCGCCCACTTATTAATGTATAAAGTGAATGGGGCCAAATACAGCAAATAAGACAAGACCAGACAAGATTATTTTCTACTTCCTGACCATTCGGACCATTCGGACCATTCGGACCATTCGGACCATTCGGACCATTCGGACCATTCTGACCATTCTGACCATTCTGACCATTCTGACCATTGTTTCTTTTTCTTCTATCCTCATTGCTCCGACCTTTCTATCCATAATATTGATTCTTTATATTCATTGTGTCCAGTCCGTTATGTCCATTCTACCAACCCATTCTGTCCATTCTATGAGTTTTCCAAAGGGTTTACTAATTGAACTCTCGAAATATCATCAAAAGCGAGCAGAGATAAAGGGCCAAAAATTTACCAACAGTGACTTATTTGTTTTGTTTTAGCGGAACAACTTCATTGACCACGATTCCACTCATACTACCCAGGGATTCTACTACAATCTTGTTGACCATTTAATCACGAAGTCAAACAATTGTTTAAGATCTATTGAAGCCCAAATTGAAGTCAATAGAGTTTGAAGCCATGATTGAGGGTAATGAAGAGTGAAGCCCAGCTTTAAGTTAATGGAAGTTGAAGCCCAGATTGAAGTTAATGAGGTAAAGTCAATCTCCTGCCCATTCGTTCTCATGCTAGCACAACCATAATCAACTACTCCATACTTTTTCCTCAATTGAACCTGAATGACATCTAATGTCATATATCCTGGCCACTTGATTCAACCCATGTCTACTTTTGGCCCATCATCCACCAATACTTCATGGATTATCATTACATTGCATGATTTAACAGTGTCCCATATCATGAGCTCAGGTCCAAGCGCTATAGTCCAAGTGCTATAATCCAAGTGCTATAGTCCTAGTGCTATAGTCCAAGTGCTATAGTCCAAGTGCTATAATCCAAGTGCTATAATCCAAGGGCTATAATCCAAGTGGTTTACTATATGCTACACTACACCATACCATTCCACGATGTACTCTTTGAGCAAGAAGAATAAAGAACTACTCTATTCCAGTTCCGGCATAGAAGCACCACTACTAGCCAATCATATTAACCACCATTTTTAGTCATATGACCTCTCCTCCAATACCATTTGGCGCCAATAAAACGGGTGCTTCTCATATAAGACTAAAGGGGATACTATGGATGAAATACTACTATGAGGAGGAGGGGGCATTATTATTGGCATCACGTGACTGATAACATCCTAACGTCACGTATAACTACACATTACATGGGTTTTACCACGTCTTCCATAAAATCTAATTTATTCTTCAGACATCCCCGATCATTCCTTCTCACCTGCAGCCTTGACCATATCCAAAAAGGTCAGTTTGGTGACTTCAGTCAAAAGCTCGTTTTTCCGTTGGGGTCCTGCATGCTCGTGTTCCATTTCATCCGAAACCAATGCTTGGGACGACATGACTGCATTGAAGAGTTTAACCACACCCCTTTGGGCAATCTTCTTCAATGCTTTTTCCTTGTCTAAATAAGCACGGACTTTTTCGGGCTCCAGGGCCAGGGGTAAGAGCTCGGTCACGTGATACTTATTAAGAAGCTCCATTTTCTCCGTATGAAGAGCTCTTTTTGCCCTGGTTTCCAACTTATGGCTCTCCAACTCTTTTGAGACCGACTTGTTACGAGCCAAAATGGGGTCTTTCCGGTCATACGCCTTCAATTTGGACCCCATAATCGCATTGAACGCACTAGCAAATGTTTGGCGGCCATCATCGACGGTTTTCTTTTTTTTCCTCATTGGGAATTCCGATTCGGAATCTTCACCTTCATCTTCACTTTCATCTTCAGAGCCCTGACCATTTGTTTCAGAATGTTTGGAGTCGTCCTCCTCGAATTCTTCCTCTGACTGGTCACTGTTTGCCATATCGTCATTGTCGGATCCGGCAATCTCCGAGTCTTGGCTTTCTTCGTCAGAACTTTGGGCGCCCTGGACTTCCAATTCATCATCTTCATCGATTCCTGAGTCTGTATCATCTGAAAATTCGGGTTCGGCAGTTTTGGATTTGGTGTGTTTGGCGGGTTTGGTTGGTTTCTTCCGTTCGTGCTGCTTGGATCCTGCAGACGTGTGTTTCAGACCTGCGACATCTGCCGAGTCTCGACTAGATGCACTCCTCTTTCCTTTCACAGGAACTTTTTGCTTGACGCTGATCTTGCCTTTGGGCTGTGGTTTGGCCATTTGCGTGTGTACTGATGAGATGAGATTTTGGTGAAGGCATCATCGCGCGCATGTGCAGGAACAAAGATGCATTAAAACAGAAAAGAAGAAAAGAGAGGTTTTGGTGGCGGGCTCGATTTGGGTATTCGGAAATTGAATTTCGTTGGGGGATTTGATTCAATCAATTTCGAAAATTCAAGGTGTACGGATGTTTGGCGATTATATGCAGGTCATACAAAAAATATGAACAGTATTGGATATGGAGGGTGGTGGAGTGATTTGGTGGTTGGGAATGTTATATTCATACATGAACGGGATGGAATGCATTAGTAATGAGTGCATGTTGGGTCTAATGCTAACCATAGGACCAAATGCCCAGTGCCCATAAAAAATAGCACTCGGAGTATGAAGATAGAAGGAGCGTTGAAGAATGATTTAAGAAGTGTTTCAGAAGTGTTTCAGAAGTGTTTCAAAAGTGTTTCAGAAGTGTTTGACTGTGAATATGTGTGTGTATGGTTATTTCAGTGGTTGAATCATTGAGATATTGGGTGATTGAGTGATTGGGTGATTGAGTGATGCACGTTACCGAACGAAATACCCCCAAGACGTTTATTGGAGGAAGTTTCATACCCTATATTTAGGGTCTCTTTTGTTTGTTGAATTGTTTCATGAGCTTGTATATCTTCAGGATGTAAGGGTGTATATATACTGTATGCCGGATGATTTAGTGTATGGTACGTAAAGCTAACAGGAATTGATGAATAATTCTGCTGTTTCAATTTCCTACCCAAGTAACCCTTTTGATCTAAGATTTTGGCATGGCAGTAAAACTTAGGATGTACGGGTGTGTGCTGCTTATATGCAGGTATTATATTAATATGACATAGATCATAAAAAGTATCGAACAAATAACGCTTTTTCTTCTTTAAATTTCATCAGGAATGATATTTACTTGAGTCTTTTTTTTTAGAATCTCGTACAATTATAGGATGTAAGGGTGTACTGGGCTTATATACCAGATGTCATTTTTTTCACTCTAATTTTTCCAGGGATCTTGACGTAATAGAGATGAATATCATTTGAAGCTCTATTTTTTGCTTCACATCTGTTTCATGTACTCGTAAAATTGTAAGATGTACGGATTTGTCTGTGTTGTATGCAGAAGTGCATTAAATATGACGGATACGAGGAAACCTGGATGCTATTTGATATGGATGATTCTTTGAGAGTGAAATTAGGGTTTGTAAGCCTTTAATTTGCTTCAGGAACTAGAGTAAATGCAGGATGTATGGGCAGATGTAAGCCTGTATGCAGGATTCTGCTAAATATGCATACAAGTCTCACAGTTCAAGTCGAGACTAAAAAAATAGTAAGCTATAGGTCAGATAAGAAGTTTTGAAAACTTAATTTTTGTCAGGTACTTGTATAATTGTGGAAGGTATGGATGTATGAGCATTATATGCAGGACCTGGCATAATATGTTACATTCCCAGAGATGTGAATAGAAGGAGATCAGATGAATGGTTTATTCTCGTAGGCAGTCTTTTTTGGCAGACTCGATTTCTTTCATGGACTCATAAAATTGTAGGATGTATGGGTGTACATGTATTATATGCAGTAATATGCATAACTCCGTGCATACCCAAAACAGTCAACAGAAATATATCAATCGAGCTTACTAAATGTTATACTTAATATGTAGGAACTTTTTTAGTTTCATGTTCTCGTAAAATTGAATCATATGTGGATGTATTTGTTTTATATGCAGGACTGCATTGAATATCACATATACGAGGAAAACTCGGGAATATATGATATGGATGCCTCATTTTGGGTTATATTGGAGATCTGAGATCTTTCAAGCTGTTTTAGAAACTCGTATAATTGTAAGATGTATGGGTGTATGTAATATATATGCAGGATACGGTTAAAATATACATACAAACCCAAATATTAACATCAAAGGAATTGATTTAGTTATTGTTGAATTGTATTAGAAACTTTACAGTTTTCAATTTGTTCAGAAGTTCGGAAAATATCAGGATGTGTGGATGTGATTGGGGTGTATGCAGGACTTTACCTGATACCATGGAAACACAGAACAACACAACCAAATTTATACTAAATATTCCCCGAAAATAAGTTGAGTATTCAATACTCGTAACTAATGTTGGTGATATCATTCCAACATATCGTAAAATTGTGGAATGTATGGATCTATGTATATTATATGCAGGATTTGGAATATTATGTAACCTGCCAAGAGTAAATAGTCTTACGAGCTCGGATTTATGATTGATTCGCTCAATTTGGAAGTTGTAGTCTCCGGTTTCTCATGGACTCGTAAAATGAAGAATGTAAGGGTGTAGTATGTGTGTATGCAGGACCATGCATATTATGTCAAAGACAAAGAATAGTAAAGAAACTTTACTGGTTTTGCATAGTTGGAATTTGTTAAACATAAATTAAAAATCAAATTTCTGCATTCATTGCTGGCTGAACTCGTAAAATTGTGGGATGTATGGGTGTATCTGTGTTATATGCAGAATAATCGTCTTTAATGCACAAATGAAGCAAATTAAAGTCATCTCTATTTAGTTAATCATATAGGGAGTGAAAACCATGGCATTCTTTGGATATTTTTTTAGTTGTACTAGTGAAGAGGTGGAATGTAAAGATGTATGTGGGTTATATGCAGGACCACCTACATAATAAATCATGGAATAAAAAGAGTAAAGAGATTATTGAAAAGATTTTTTTTCTTTAATTTCTGAATTGATTGTTTCCGAATATTGTTTGAGGTTCTCGTAAAATTGTAGGAAGTTTGAATCTATGTCCACTATATGCAGAACGATAATTTAAGGTGCAGGTACATACGTATTGACGAGAAACTGAATCTACGAAGTTTGAAGGGATTGTACTGATTGCCTTGTTAAATCATTTCGTTACATCAACTCGTAAAATTGAAGGATGTAAGGATGTGTTGAAGGTACATGCAGGAACATATAGATAAAGCCACAGAAAGCTGTAGATTCGAGTTTTTTTTTTTTTTTTTTCTCACATCTGGCCATTTTCAGGCAGCATTGTTTAATGACCCTTCTTTTAACTCTGGAATTTGCTCCATGTTCTCGTAAAATTGTGGAATATATAGTTGCGTGAGCTCTGTATGCAGGACCGTTTTTGTTATCATGCAGACCACGAAAGTATGACAAATTTTTCAAAAAATAATCTCGAAATTGTTGGCTGTAAGCCATTAAGTCGATTTACTGATTGACATACTTGTTTCATGGATTCGTAAAATTGCAGGATGTACGAGGGTATATGAGTTATATGCAGGAGTGTGCATGATTCTGTACATGCCAACACCAATAAAAAGGAACTGATCAAGAGAACTTTCCAGAGATTATATTCAGTATGCGGGAGTTTCTTTTTGTTTCACGTTCTCGTAAAATTGTAGGATGTATGGATGTACATGTGTTATATGCAGGTTCGTGTATATCAAGGTACAAACTTAAAACGTATGAATCCAATCATTAGTTAATTTTCCTGAAGATTAATTAAGAGCAATTTCAAACTGGTAATGTTGTAAAATTAAAAGATGTAAGGATGTTGTGTGTGGTGTATGCAGGATTCTTTTTAGTAAGTGATAATAAACAAGAAACGAAAAAAATCACGCAAACTTATTGCTTTGAACGTCAACAAAATGTTTGGTAGAACTCATTTTGTTTCATGTACTCATAAAATTGTGGAATGTAGAAAGTACATGTGAAATATACAGGATTGTACTGCATATTGCATACAACAGAAAGCTGTAAGAAATATTAATTTCTGTACATTAATTTGAAAATCTCTCTGTTTTTGGCTATTTAAGTACTTGGCTCTATTTCAGAGTTGTTTCATGTCTCGTGAAATTGTAGGATGTACGGATGTATGTTTGTTATATACCGGATTCACGAGATATCTCCTGCACATACCCCATCTTGTTTACCTCACAAAGCTATTGATCTGAGTTGACTGAGACTACTACAGTACTCTTTGCCTTATCTTCTCCTTAGCGTCTAGCAATAGCTGGTTTCACATTTGTTTCAGATTTGTTTCAGATTGAATTTTCCGTGTTTCTATTTTGTTTCACATTTGTTTCAGCTTGTTTGTTGTTTCATAGCGGTTACCAGTTGTACATCAATACACCAGTGGTATTCGAACAGATCATTCCTTTGGATTCCCTGATTTAAATCCACCTAAAGTTTTTTGGTGTTTATTTAGTTTCATATCTATTTGAGAATAGGCAGTCTAAGACTTGTTTCAGAATTGTTTCAGAATTGTTTGAGACGTGTTTCAGACTTGTTTCAGACTGTTTCACACCTGTTTCAGACAGTTTTACATTGGTTCGAGAGTTGTTTCACACGTGTTTCACACTTTTTTCCGAGCTTCTTTCATTTTTTTAAGAGTTGATTCATCTGTTCCATCTGCTTGGTATTTATTGCATATCATTCCTTCTCTTGTTTCAGAGTTGTTATAGAGTTGTTTCAGAGTTGTTACAGAGTTGTTTCAGAGTTGTTTCAGCTGTTCCACATCAGTCATTTTGCAAAGATCCACACCGCCACTTATTTCACTCTTGTTTCACATCTTGTTTGACTTCTGATTCTGTTATTTCATCTGATTCATCTGCTTTACACTTGTTTCATACCTCTGACACACCTGTTACACCTGTTTCAGACTTGTTTCAGGCTTGTTTATTGTTCCAGACTGTTCAGAACATATCATCTGTTTCGTTAACTCTTCATTACTGACTTATAATGTCCCTTGGGTTTCGCCGACAACAGGGCCTCCAATCGGAGATCCACCATAAACGGCAGAAACTCCTGCTCCTAACGCAAAGCATCACCAACTACAAAACACAAAATTCAAAGCAAGAGTTCGAGATCTGGAAACTCGAGGATCATGTGGCCGACCTAAAAAAGGAACTCGAGCAGGAGAAGTTGAATCTCGACCATTTAAAGGGATTTGAGCAGGATTCGTTTTCCAGTTTGAGAGAAAAGTTCCAGCTCCATAAAAACCAGATTTCGGCTGAAATCGATGAGGGCTTACTGAAATTGAAGGAAGGTTTGGCCCAGGAAATTCATCACAGCCTTGAAAAGTCACGTGAAAAGGCTGCCTTGGAGCGTCAACGGCTCCAGGACGAAATCGGTCGTGCGCAGGCCAAACTCCAAGAACAAAAGTCTGAGCTTAACCGGACGCTTATAGGGCTCAAGGAGGATCATCACCGGAAGGTATTGCGGCTCCAAGAAGATGGGGAAAAGGCAGGGACTAAGTTGGAGCAGGAAATGGAGGAAATTGAGGTGAGTTTGAAGAGGATGGCACGTGACCAAGAAATATTAGGACAAGAAATCGGGCAAAAACAGGCCAGACTTTTACAGGTACAAAATCATTTGAAGGAGATGGAGGAGTCGGTACGGGCTCAGCGGAAAAAGGTGATGGAACTACAGTTGGATCAGGAGAATCAGAGCCGAAAGTGTGAAGAGGTGAAGAAGAGTACTTCTATGCAGGAACAGACAATTCAAACACTCCAGCACCAAACAGAACAAATGAAACAATCTTTCTCACCACTTGAAGTCCAGAGGAGAATCTTACATGAAAACCTTCAGAGTCTCAAAGGCAATATCCGGGTGTTCTGTCGGATCCGGCCCCCCGGTCCCGAAACGGATACCTCCGATATATCCGTCTCCGATACATTCAGTTGCAGGGGAAAACAGGAACTCACGCTCAAGGCTTCCGTATCGGGAATCTCCAACCGGGTCTTGACGCACCAATTTCATTTCGATAAGGTGTTCGTCAATAGTCCCAATTCGGACATCTTCCTTGAGATCTCACAGCTTGTGCAGTCTAGTTTGGACGGCCACAATGTGTGTGTTTTCGCCTATGGCCAAACCGGATCGGGAAAAACGTTCACCATGTCACATGACCACGACGGTATGATTCCTCTTTCGGTGGAGAAGATCTTTAGTGATATCTCGGGGCTTAAGAGTCAAGGGTGGCTGTATACAGTCGAAGGCCGATTTCTAGAGATTTACAATGAGCAGATCCTCGATCTTTTGCCTGGATCTTCTCCCGGAGCAAAATACGACATTAAGCATGATGATAGTGCAGGAAAAACCACCGTGACCAACTCGTCCAGTGTGATTTTCCAATCTGCACACCATTGCAAGCAAGTACTCGAAGCAGCCACCAAAAAACGGTCGACTGCTTCAACTATGGCCAATTCTCGATCGTCCAGATCACATTTCATATTCACACTTGAAATTAATGGAATCCATGAATCGGGCAAAACGTCGTGTGGAACCCTAAATTTGGTGGACTTAGCCGGATCCGAACGGCTCAACTCTCTGCAGGCCAAAGGCGACCGTCTCAAAGAAACACAAGCCATTAACAAATCATTGGCGTGTTTGGGAGATGTGATTATGAGCCTTAATAAGAATGGGGGTCAGAACAAGGGTCATGTGCCGTACCGCAACTCCAAGTTGACTTATTATTTGAAGCATTCGTTGGGTGGACACTCCAAGACCTTAATGTTTGTGAATGTGTCTCCCTTAGCACAGAATACGAACGAGACCTTGAATTCTTTAAGGTTTGCAGCCAAAGTCAACGAGACCTCCTTGGGAAGTTCCTAGAAGTTGAAAAAAAAAGTTTGAAGGAAGTTCAAAGAAAGTTTAAAGGAATTTTTGAGGTTGAATGATGTTGAAATGTCGTATACAGGAATTATGAAGAAAGTTTAAAGGTGAAGTGCAAATCAGAAGAGCATAAACGGATAAGTCGATGAACAAGTTTATTCCCATTTCAGAAATGATTGATCTCTGATGATGATATTTTGAGTGTTTATATCATATCTCGAGATTCTACAAAAGCGTTTCTTGTTCCTATTGTGAACAAGGTGCAGGATACGGATGATTGCTACTCTATCAAGGAACCTTTTGGAATACCACTCTTTATGGTTTGTGATACACTGAAAGAGAGCTATAATTTTGGATCAATTCGCTCAAATGTTGTGCAGACTGTCAAGTTGTTGTCGAATGAGAACAAAGAAGAATAGTACCTAGAGATTCGAGGAATCAGAGGCTCCAAATACTTTTCCTCAAATGATTTCTCTCTTCTAAAGAATGTGAAGGAAGCAAGAGATGAGGTTTTTTGGAAACACAAGCCCCGAGGAGAATTCAGATGGATATGATTCCGACGTATCTCTTGTACCATCCACGATAGCTTCTTTGGATCCAAGATGAGGATTACGTGGATCCGAAAAGGGCTCCAAGGATTCGTAAAGGGTTCCAAGGAATCGTAAAGGGTTCCAAGGAATCGTAAAGGTTTCCAAGGAATCGTAAAGGGTTCCAAGGAATCATAAAGGGTTTTAAAGGGTTACCAGCATTCGTATAGACACCCTTATTACAGAGGATCTCAGAGAAATGCTCAACGGAGTCAAGCTGAAACCGAATGCGGAGTGTTGCACAATCCTCTGGAAAGATGAAATTTCATGAACCTCAGAGCTTGGCTACTAGGTAACAGTTTAATGTTGGATTGGTGGAATGCTGAATTTATACCGCATCATGGGAACAGAATGGAGTCATGGACTGTACAGAGACTAGACTCATGGACTGTACAGAGACTAGACTCATGGATTGTACAGAGACCAATGTCATGGACTGTACAGAGACCAATGTCATGGACTGTACAGAGACCAATGTCATGGACTGTACAAAGACTAGGGATGAATGTGGTCAAAAAGAAGGTAAATAGGTGAATGGGTATATAGAGATATATGAGAAAATCAACTATTAGTCATTAATAGATGTTGTAGGTCTACAGGTGTGTATGTGAATATTGGTGAAGATTGGTCAAGACGCGGAATACTGTAAAGGGTAAGTCGGTGTTGGATTCCTGTATAACGTTAAGGTACCAAGTTATCATATTTCATTTATGATTCCACAAAGGTTGAAATTGATTTGCCTATGATTTTCGATCAACTGTAAAGTGTGCTATTGTAGAGGTAGAGAAAGTATAGTCAGTATAGTCAGTATAGTCAGTATAGTTAGTATAGTTTAGTAGTATAGTCAGTATAGTTAGTATAGTTTAGTAGTATACTTAGTATAGTTTAGTAGTATAGTAGTATAGTAGGAGGAACCATCGCATCTTATATAGACTAATCCGGCATAGAGGAATGGAGGTCGTTCTGATCGACCAGTGCAGGCTTTCAACATCCACATGGGTAGTGCACTACCCATGGTGGGCCTAAAATCCCCCCAAACCTGGACTGTCGTTCAGTTAATCGGGAGCGGGGCTAGTGTAGAAAAGGAGAGCTCAGGCCAAGTGTACGTGTAAGGACCTGTTGAACTGTTTGATAGAGGGAGGTCCCCTTGAAGGATGCCCGTGGGATAGTGAACAGCAGCGAGCGGTGATTAATCTTAAAAGTAAGAAGGTCCGCTAAAGCGAGAGACTTCGGCATTGCTTTCGTAGTTTCAGTTCTTGGACGGAAACTTGTGATGATACAGGGCCGATGCGTCTTCGTGACAAGTTGTTTGATGGAGTAGTCAAGTTCACTAAAAGGCTCAGTTGAGTGGAGTTGCAATGCGTAAGTAGTTGTATCTGTCATGATTTCTTTGCAAGCCGAAGGGATTCGGTCTTTTGATCGGTTATCGGTCCATAGGTGCTTGACTTTAGTAGAGTTATAATCCGAAGATTTCTGTGTAGATCGAAGTGCAAGGTAATTTGGACGGGTTAGAATGTGTAAGTAAGCCGTAGGCGTGTGCTTGGGGTCATTGATCCCATTGTTTTCAAAGTGTCCACTTGGTGGGCATAATGGTTGATGTTGACGCCAGGACTTCTCCCCGGGGCCAGTTGAAGCACCCTTCGGGTCGTGACCTAAGGTGTAAGAGGTGAGAGGCGGGGGTAGGGACGTATCTGGATCTGAAACTGGATAGTCTGTTGCGATACTGTGTGGTTCCGTAGAACATTGGTGATCTGCAGGTTGTGTGGAGAATTCAAGTGAGGTCGCTGGGGTGGGTGGTGGAAAGGAAGCAGTAGAGTAGTGATCCTTGTAGGAGCAAGAATGTTTCGTGGCAGCCGTCAGTGGAGTAGTAGAAAAAACGCGCTTCCGCCGCCTGGGTGATGTGATGTTTCCGAGGGTGGGCAGAGCGGAGAAAGTGACGTTTAATACGGGGGCCATGAGAGGGACGACCAGGAAGCATCCGGAAAAGGTTCCAGAAATGTTTGTCAAGATGTTGGAAAAACGTTTAGTAGGTAGGGTGGGCTTCGTAACAAGGGGGAAGAATCTGTGCAACAGTAGGTTTGGATAAAGTGCCTGAAGTAAGGAGAAATTCGAGGACCTGAGAGAAGGATGGTTCAAGGTAAGGTAAACAATCAAGTTGTCTGAGGGTGGATAAAACGTCTTGGTAAGAACGTGTGGGTTTAACGAGAGATAATCCTCGTTGCTTGTGGGTATTGACTAGGAGAAAGTTACATCGTCGGTTATCTCCCACCGAAGAAACCAAGCGAAGAAAGCGGAGTCGGATTGAAGAGCGTTAACCGTAGCGGAGGAGAGTGCAAAATTGTTTGCAAGGGACGAGCCAGCACGGATTTCGGCTTAGAAATAGCCCGGTGAAGAGCAGGACCATTGAAGGGACTTAAGCGGATTTGTAGGACTAAGCGGGCGATGAGGGTCTGTTGAGACAGGAAATTGAGTGTCTGAAGCTTATAGTCGACGGATAGTGACAGAACGTGTGGGGTATGGTCATGGTGTGGACTGAAATCAATAGGCGCAAAGCGGTCGGTGGTAGCTGTAGGACCGATGGTAGCAGAAGGACCACTGTTAGCAAAAAGAATTGTCGTAGCTATGGGCTCGGGGCTAGTGGTGGGGTGAGCGTAAGGACTTGGTGTGGTGCGGAGATTTTTTCCTGACAATGAGGTGTGTGTGTGGAGTTTGCAGCCAAAATGTGGTGTGCGATTGCGTGGGTCCACGTGTACACCGTGGAGAGCAGGGCGCCGAAAAACTCGATAAGATCGAAGATGGAGTGGGGAATAAGCCATAAGATGGCGAAGAGAATCCAGATTTGGAACGCGCTGTCGAGTAGTGAGTTGGTGATAAGAGTCGTTGTGGATGATGCGACGAATACTGACTCTGAGGAAGATGGGGACACTCTAAGGATGGCGGGGTGCACTGCTCCGTTATAAATGGTAGAAGCGAGTTGGTGAAGGGCCATCACAAAGGTAAATCCGTAGTAGAAAGGAACACCCAGAAGATCAGTTTCAACAAAAGTAGGACGGTTGGGTGTGACCTCTATGTTAGATTCTGGTTACGTTCAGTACTCTGTTTTGTGTTTTGTACATGGGTAGTACACTACCCATGATGGGTCTAACTAGTACAGTGTATTAGTACAGTGTATTAGTACAGTGTATTAGTACAGTGTATTAGTACAGTGTATTAGTACAGTGTATTAGTACAGTGTATTAGTACAGTATATTAGTACAGTATATTAGTACAGTATATTAGTACAGTGTATTAGTACAGTATATTAGTACAGTATATTAGTACAGTGTATTAGTACAGTGTATTAGTACAGTATATTAGTACAGTGTATTAGTACAGTGTACTAGTACAGTATATTAGTACAGTATAGTTTTCAACCTATGTTTTAGTATATGTATTGATATACAGGGATATGTAAGTTGTACCTTACAAGACCCAAGTGGAATTGGACGGTGCGAGGCTGGTGAAGAGTTTTCACCCACTATGTAGATTCTTTAACTCCAGCTCAGCTAGGAATGCTGGGGAATCAGGTGGCCCATAGA
>NKZI01002261.1:0-18017 GCA_002370645.1 Metschnikowia sp. 00-154.1 | reverse complement strand
TGTTTCATCTGTCCTGCTTACATGCAGTCACCTGGAACATGCAGTACATCAGAGATGTACTGATTCCTCATGTTCCAACAGTACTGAGACAAACAGAGTAGTAGTACTGAGACAAACAGAGTAGTAGTACTGAGACAAACAGAGTAGTAGTACTGAGACAAACAGAGTAGTGAGTGTTGGCAAAGATGTACCATTCAGTGTATATACATCCAAGTGAAAATCAATGGAGAATGATTAAGAAACTTCATGGATTGCAGAAAAATATTCCTCATGTAAAGGCTTAAGATTGTTCGGTGGGTCGTACGATGAAAGGAAGTGCATCATAAACCAAAGAAATCCACTTGGAACAAAAGAGTTACTCATCCATTTCAAATGATACATGTGGATTTATATGGACCGATAGGTGTGACTACACATGATGGCACGAAATATTTCTTAACCATTATTGATCACTCTACAAGATACGTTGACGGTGTCTACCGTTAAGACTGAAAAGCGAAGCAGGCTTCTGGATAAAAAAATTCATACTTCAAAGTCAAACAAAGTTTTCAGAAACGGTACTACACAACCAAATTGAGATCGGACAATAAAGGTAAATTTAGGAGCTTGCAACTCGTACAGTTCTTTGAAGAACAAGGAATTGTGCAACTATTTACTATTCCTCATACTTCACATCAAAATTGTTTAGCGGAACGAACGCATCGAACTCTTCAAGGCAAAACGAAATGCTTACTTATGGATGCAAAGCTACCAAAGAATTTTTGGCCCGAGGCACCTCGAGAAGCAGGGCGGATTATCAATTGGACACCTTCGAAGGGGATAAACTACCAACGGCCTGTTAACTTGTGGAATGAATATGTACAGCCACCATCACCAGTAACCAGAATATAACGGACCTCCTAGTACAGATGTGTAACACATCTAACAATCCCTAAGAACAAACAATGACATAACCGTTCCTAGTTATGATAGCGTGTACTATAACGCTTAACAGTGAGATTGAGGCATTCACTGAGTAAGGAGACATTGACTGACTGGTAAGGAGACATTGACTGACTGGTAAGTGTTAATACTAGAGACTATTCAGTAGTGCACGTTTAAACAAAAGATGGCTGCCAAGGAAGCATCACAGAGTATATTTGGTTAGGGAGTGACAGAGAGAGATAGAGACAGTGAGAGAATGAGAGAGACTGAGAGTGAGAGAGAGAGAGAGAGTGATAAAAATGACAGAGGACTGCGTAGAGAGCGCGCACGAAAACATCATCAACACTCGACTTTTCATAAATACACCATGACCACGGACAACAAACTCATGGCACGGCCCGTGGAGCCGACGCCGGCGTGGACGTTTGCGCTGGCGCTGCTGGTGCTTGAAGGCCTTCCTTTTTCCGATGCCTTGGATGAGTTTTTGTTGTATAACCAGGATGTTCTTCTTGACCCCATGCCGTTTAGGACTGAGAAGACTGATTCTGCAAAATCTTTAAAAGCAGATGATTTCGAGATTTCCGAATCAGGAAACTCCTCCAAATCAGGCAATTTCTCCAAAGAAAATGCCCCAAATTCGGACAACGCCCCCAGTTCGGACTCGTTGAAACACTTCCACTTGAGAGGAGTGCTTTATGAAGGAGCCTCCGAGGACAATATTGCCGTGGCACGTGATTTAGGCCTGTTCTTGGGGCTTGACGTTAAAGAAGTGCTAAGAATCATTCTACAGACCAAAAAAAGGGTGCCTGACGATTCTATCGCTTCTCGGCCGGTTTCTGCTGACACGTTGTATGCTTGTGCTGTTCTTGGCGAGAGAAGAACGGTTTTGGACATTGGTATGCGGTGTTTCCACGCCCGGTTCTATGATAATGCGTCTTTGGTGGTTCGGAATGTTGGCAAATCATACTTGGTCAATGGTGAATACGTTCAAAGGCTTGTGGAGGGACTTAGGGACTGTCACCACCGGATCGTGGCTCTGGAGACGGGCCGTTTTTCGACGGAACTCTTGACTCTTGTTCGGAACGAGTTCTTCTTGCATATGGTGGTGTTGCTTCGATTCTTGCATGACCTCTTATTGGACCTGGCTGAATATGATAAGCAATCGGTGGCTGAATGGTTTGCTTTTATGGAAGACCTGGACTTTGGTGGCGCATATGTGCAGGAGGCAGGTCTATTCGGACTCGTTTCCGGTCTTTTCACCGTCATTTCCCTCAAGTTCTTGGAATTGCATGCTGATTCAGCATCCCTGGCCCCATACTTCAAGGATGTACGAGTGTTTTCTGCCCTTACCTCCATCATTTCCACCAGTCCAAACACCATTGTCAAGTATGGGCTCTTGCTTAGTCTCTATAAGAAGTCTATTTTCTTGGAGGAACGGCCTGAGCAAAATAAGGCTTTTTTGGATTCCGAACTTTCTCTTTCGGCCATCCAACTGCTTACTTCCACACTTCAGTCCGAAATCGGTTCCTCTGTTTTTTCCGAAATCCACCAGTTATGCGAATACCTCAGATTTGATGAGTCCTACAGTGTGGCATTGGTGGAATTGATTTTGGCCGCATTACCGGTGATTTCCATCAATGATGAGTTCGTGTCCTGCATAGGCTCAGTGCTCCAGAAGGCCCCAGCACTTTCCGTGGAAACATTCTTTGATTCGCCCGACGCCCAACAACTTTTCGTGCTCTCACGTGCAAAATTCCCCATGATTATGATTCCTTTTTTAAAAATGGCTGCTATTAATGGAGACTTTGCTTTGCACGAGTTGGAGGAGATGCGATCTTATATGCAGGCCTTTGACCAGGCTCAATTTAACCGTGTTCACGAGATCGATTCCGACAATACGAGTCTCGTGAGACTTTCCCAGTCCATTGATGTTTACCCCCAATATGAAACCAGCAAAAAGTTGTCGTTGCTCCTAAACCAGGACACCAAGGCGCAAGTTTTCCAGCCCGATGATGGTCACAAAGTATGGGTGACGTTCCTATATAAATACAATGGGTGGGCTTTCCTTGGTAGGGTGCTTGAGAACATCAGCAAGTCGTTTGACGGTTCAAACCCGGAGAAAATGGCCTTGTTGGAAAGTATTTTGAGCCTTATTCGGCAGGTCACGTGCCAGACCGAAGCTGCCGTCGCTTTGGAATACATGTCTGCTTATACAGACGATGCAGATATCTTGGATGTGCTTTTCCGGTTGTTGGAGCAATGTTTGCATGAGCGGAATGCCGAATTTCTGGCCATACTCCTCGATATTCTTGCCCTGCTCATGCCAATGGTGATCTCTCGCATCTGGCCCTACCTCTCCACATCGTCACTTTTTTCCCGGCACGGAAAAGAGGGTTTTGCAGCCATTCTCTTCGGTTCTTTGGAGATGGTGCGAGGAGATTACTCATTCACGGTCCTGTTGGCGGAATTTGCATTGGCATTAATGGAGAATTGTCTTTCCACTTCTGATGACTATGCTCCCAAGTCCAAGGCAGAAATCTTGGCCCAGATCACGGGTCATTTGCTCCAGGTGTTCAGTGCACTGTGCAATTATAATGATGGGTACCAGAAATTGCGTCTCGGCACTCTTCTCCTTAAGGTGTTCAGTGTGAGTTTGGAGGCGGTGTTTTCCATTGGCCCCGAGTCGGTTCCAGACCAGAAACCCACCCGGATATTTGCTGCAGCCGCAGACCAGGTGCTCGATGCGTTCTTGCTTGGGAATAACGACTCTGCCCTGCGGATCTTGGAGCTGATCGAGAGTTTGGCCTCATTCTCCAATACGTATGAGTTGGCAGACAAATCGGGCGTTTCAGGCGGTGTGTGGGCCCGTACATGCTTGAAATTCAGCAAACTCGTGACACAGATCCGTACATCCGCCGGTCGTCCACCTAGTGTGTTTGAAAAAGGTCTTTTCCGGAAGTTGCCGCAGATCGTGATGGTGTATGCGAAGGGAGGAATGCTCCGGGAGTATGTGCTTGACTTGTTGAGTGCACTTACCAATGGAAAGTGGTCTTCCGTGCCTGAACCTTCGATGTTATCTCATTTGGGCGCCTCCCACTCCCGGATTTTCCTCCACTCGTTGGCTGCAGACCTTGAAAACCTGTTTGATGACCAGAATATCAAGATTCCCATCTACAAATTCCTCTGTGCGTTGATGGAAGCCAACCAACAAGGGCTCTCTGTTTTTTTCATCAGTGGAAGAGATGTGTTCGGCGAAGTCGTAGGCGAAAAAGAGACTCCTCGGAAAACCGTTTCGTTGCTTTCTATTTTGAAGCGCAATATCAATGATATCAATTACCTTCCGCCTGAAGTGACAGTCCACCTTTTGGATGCAATATCGCTAGCATTCAGCCTGTGGACGATTGCCCGGAATGAGGAGAGTGACGATGTCTTCGTACAGGAGTTAATTTCTATGATGGGAAGTTTCCAGAAAAAGAAGGATGCAGAGAAGGACGCCAAGAAGGAAGTATGGAAGAAATCGGATGCGGAGAAATACGAAAAATGGGGCGTATGTGAAGATTTGTACCGGGCTTCAAACCATTGCAAACTCTATGCCAAGATTGCCGAGACCTTATCGCTTCTTTTGTTCACCAGCAAAAACGATCGGTGCAGGACGGCCATTGTGGAGTACTTGGCCGGAGCTGAATTCTTGGCCCGGATCCCGGATTTCTTCTCCGTTTCCGATTATAACTCGGTGCTTTATGATGAGGTCAATCTGCAGTTCTCAGCCGGTTTCCCCGGTTTCAACCTCTCTGATTTCGCCGTTTCCTTCAAGGAAAGGAACCAGTTCGGTAAGCAGGAAGTGTATGATTTGCAAGTGCTTGAGGCGATGTTCGGGAAACACGCCAAATGGCCCGAAATCAGGCACAAAATCATGCACTGTGGAGCCAATATCCAGTACTACAATGCCCAACACTCGCTTGGGAAGTCTATGGGCGGGCTCCTAACCACGTTATGTCGTCGGTCCCCACAAACGATTTCTGGGTCATTTTCCAAAGCAGCTTTCCAGCTTTTGACCATACGGGAACCAAGAGATACTTATACGCAGGATTTCTATAAGCAGCAAGCTTTCGCCAAGATCGAATTGGCCTTCTTGCTCCTCTATACAGGACACTGCAATGGAACCAGTTTCAGTTCCCAAGCCATTCCCATCGTGGAGGCCAGTCTTGTGTTGATGGCGGATGAAAACGTGGGGTACTTGAATTTCCGGTCTTCCAAATCGAGCGAGTACTCTTACAGATCGTTGTTACGGATCTTATACGTGTCGCTTTCCCAAATCGGGCATAAATCCGAGATGGTGGCCTTGAACCACCAGATCTTGATGAAGGTGTTTGATTTCGTGGTTTCTTCCGGGACTCGAGGACTCATTGAGCAGTTGGAAAACCATGTTTACTTGAAGCGGAAAACGGAGAAGACCGAAGTGGGAAAAACTTCGGAACGCCAGGATAAAGTGGTGGGCGAGACGCTTGGCGATTTCGAGCTCATTCTCTCAATCCTCAAACTCTTTACCCAAATGAATCTTTCCCGAGCGCTTCAGTCAGAAATCATGGCCAGTCTCCGAAGAAACAAGACTGTGGAGTCTATCTGCAGTCTCCACACGTTTTCCCACTTGGTGTTTGTGGGAAACAACGAGCCGGTGTTCGCCCAGCTCAGTTTGATGTTCATCCAGCAATTCCTTAGTTTGGATGAATTTTGTGATAATTTGGCCCAGTACAACTTGTTTACGGTGATACGGGAAAGCATGATCTCCAGGCCATTCAAAGAGGGCGGTGTGTCGGTGGAGAACAATGTACAGTTACACCGGAACTGGATCAATGGGATTTTGCCAATAGTGGTGACGTGTTTGGCCAAAAGAGCCGTTCTTTCGGAAGTGATTTTGACGATCCGGGCATTCCAGAAGCAGATCGAGTTCTGTGCAGGAGCGTGGACGAAAGACCTGGCCTCTCTACATGTGTCCACGGCCGGCACTTTTGAAACCATGCAGATTCTCTATATCTACAAGATGTTGCATGAGATCACCAGTGCACGTGGCATCAGTGTTACATCCAGTACGGAGGTGGATATGTCAATTCTCCCAGGGTTTGATACGCCTCAAAAACGGGCGCATTTCGGGGATTTCGTCAGCAATCTCTTGAAGCACCCGAAGTTCTTGGCATCACGGATCTCACCTAGTTCCCCAGAAGAAGAGGTTTTGTTGAGTCGAAGTGATGAAAAGTATCATACGTTTGTCAAGACCTTGATCAATGATATTTTGGAGCTCAAGGTTTTAGTTGAGGCATGAAGCAAAGGAGAGGGCCCAGACAAAGCGGGAGGAACTGGAAGATAGACATCAAGACTTAGTAGTCATATAAATCTTAAAGATGGCTGTTTTGGAGTAGAGCCACTATACAAGAATAATATCAAGGTGTATGAGTACAAACCACTGGTATAGAGTAGTAGTGAATGAGAGTAGTAGTGAATCGAAGTAGTAGTAAATTGAAGTAGTACAGATTTATAGCGTTACAGTAGTAAGCTATATACAGTATATAGTAGATCATAAACCATAGTCCGACAATAGAGAGGATACAGTATAGTAGCAGTATCGAGTGGCAAGTAACTACAACGGTACATCAGTATAGTCTGTGAATAACTAGTCTAGTATGTCCATATCTAGCTGTTGACCCTGGGTGAGTTTCTAGCACTATAGCTCTACCTCTTAGGTCTAGATCTAGGTGGAAGGGTATATAGTTAGAGGAGCACTGGGTGAGTCTAGGTCTGTGTATTAAGTCTAGTTGTATTCTAGAAGTCTACTCAAGCGAGTGTAGTCTCGTACTATAGTTAAGACAGTCTAGCACAATATATACCTAGTAGATCTATGTACATGGAAAAGAGTAAACTCTAGTATAGTCAAGCAATATGATTTGTGATGTAGAAGATTGGATCCGATTATCATGGACTAGTGTACAGTAGATAGTAGTACACTAGATAGTAGTACACTAGATAGTAGTACACTAGATAGTAGTACACTAGATAGTAGTACACTAGATAGTAGTACAGTAGATAGTAGTACACTAGATAGTAGTACACTAGATAGTAGTACACTAGATAGTAGTACAGTAGATAGTAGTACAGTAGATAGTAGCACAGTAGATAGTAGTACACTAGATAGTAGTACAGTAGATAGTAGTACAGTAGATAGTAGTACACTAGATAGTAGTACACTAGATAGTAGTACACTAGATAGTAGTACACTAGATAGTAGTACAGTAGATACTAATAGTATAGAAGTCTTTAATGGTAAAATTAAGAGTCCTAAGAAGTAGTATAATATCGTATAGTATATGTTAGATCCACCATAGGCAGGGTCTGGCAAAGAGGTATCTTGAAGCCTATGGTATCTGATTTAACAATGGTCATTCCAGAATGCTATCTCCTTAGTCACCATGGTACTAAGTACTAAGGTGCAATATGATAAACCCGAAGTACCTGCATGGAATTTGAAGAGTTTTCCCGCAAGGACTTAGCACCAACCGGCAGGATACGCTAGCTCCACCGCCAACTACTTAAGTGCTCGATTCCCTCGTTTTGAGAAATCACTAACCAACAAAAGTATATTAGTACATGAACGATTCACTAGAATCTAGCACATACACTATTATACTAGACCGTACTACATTAGACCTACTATACTAAAATACTCTACTATACTAAAATACTCTGCTATACTAAAATACTCTACTATACTAAAATACTCTGCTATACTACATTATACTCTAATAGATTGTAGTACAGACTCCAGACGCCACACTACAAACCCACTGGAATCACTAGAACCACTCTACTCCACCTACTAGACTCGAATGTAGTAGTACAAAGAGTCATAGTACACTACTACACTAGAACACTCAATACTGATACTACTCTGACACTAACAGTACCCTAGTACCCTATAAGTTCTGCCAAACGATACTCTATTACTATAGTGTACTACTACTACTACTACTAGTACTACTACTACTACTAGTACTACTACTAGTACTACTACTACTAGTACTACTACTACTACTACTACTACTACTAGTACTACTACTACTACTACTACTACTACTAGTACTACTACTAGTACTACTAGTACTACTACTACTAGTACTACTACTACTACTACTAGTACTACTAGTACTACTACTACTACTACTACTACTACTACTACTACTAGTACTACTACTAGTACTACTACTACTACTACTACTACTACTACTACTACTAGTACTACTACTAGTACTACTACTACTACTACTACTAGTACTAGTACTACTACTACTACTACTACTACTACTACTACTACTACTACTACTACTACTACTACTACTACTACTACTACTACTACTACTACTACTACTACTACTACTACTACTACTACTACTACTACTACTACTACTACTACTACTACTACTACTACTACTACTACTACTACTACTACTACTACTACTACTACTACTACTACTACTACTACTACTACTACTACTACTACTACTACTACTACTACTACTACTACTACTACTACTACTACTACTACTACTACTACTACTACTACTACTACTACTACTACTACTACTACTACTACTACTACTACTACTACTACTACTACTACTACTACTACTACTACTACTACTACTACTACTACTACTACTACTACTACTACTACTACTACTACTACTACTACTACTACTACTACTACTACTACTACTACTACTACTACTACTACTACTACTACTACTACTACTACTACTACTACTACTACTACTACTACTACTACTACTACTACTACTACTACTACTACTACTACTACTACTACTACTACTACTACTAC
Organism: Metschnikowia sp. 00-154.1; assembly: GCA_002370645.1. NCBI lineage: Eukaryota > Fungi > Ascomycota > Pichiomycetes > Serinales > Metschnikowiaceae > Metschnikowia > Metschnikowia sp. 00-154.1. Next base: position 9,205 of record NKZI01002261.1, on the reverse strand, counting down.
TACTACTACTACTACTACTACTACTACTACTACTACTACTACTACTACTACTACTACTACTACTACTACTACTACTACTACTACTACTACTACTACTACTACTACTACTACTACTACTACTACTACTACTACTCTATTCTACTCCATTGATATACTACAACTAATACTCTAGTGCAATACCACAAACATATGTCTGGTAATTCTACTGGTACTCACTATTACTCTACAAAACCTATAGACTCAGTGTCAGTAGAATAGGTCCAATGATACATATACAGTGATACTGGACACTTGGATGTACTAATAATGATAATGATTCAATACTACTTACTCATTAATCATTACTCATTACTTGAAGGAGATGGAGAGTGTCAGTTTTCAAGGCAAGCCTAAGCAAAAGGTGACTGCAACTGGTGGTTCTTCTCATGCAAACAACAGACCAGATGACCTTCTCAACCTTCTTGACGATCTCCCTTCGACAAATAATGCTACTCAAAAGTCAAACAATGATCTTTTGTCGGATTTGTTTAACTCAAGTGATAGCAAGCCAAAGTCAAGCCAAAGTCAAGTCAAAGTCAAGTCAAGCCAAAGTCAAGTCAAAGTCAAGTCAAGTCAAAGTCAAGTCAAAGTCAAGTCAAGTCAAAGTCAAAGTCAAAGCCAGGGGCCAGTGCTCAAAACCAGGATTTATTGAATGGTTTATTCCAAGAAAATAATAGAGGCACTGTCAAGGCAGCTGGCACCAATCCAAACAGCACAGAGGTATTTTCAAAGGAGAATTTGAAGATCTTCTTTAGTCCAGTTAGTTTTGGTGGTGGAAAACCAAGTGTGGAAGTGGTCATCACTTTGCTATGTACAAGTGAACAGATCAAAAATGTCCAGCTTCTTATTGTAGTTCCAAAGACCCAGAAGTTGACCATCGCTACCACTTTTGGTACCGATCTGTTGGTTAACAAAGACGTGATCAAGCAGCTCTTCAAGGTTGAAGGAAAGGAAGGATCGAAGGTGAAGCTTAGAGTCAAGGTGAAATACAGTGTGAACAAGGTTTACTACTACTCGCTATTAATTACTATTATTACTGACTACTATTGATACTAGCTGATAGATCTACTATAGGTTATGCCGAGCCTATAGAGGTATCATGAAGCCTACTCAGTCCCATGGTAACAATGGCCATTTCAAATGTCATGTCAATATTTTAGAATATTCCTTACTATTGTTTCACTGGAGAGTCTTTCAAAAGCCACGTTTCTCTCACAGTTATATAATCCGCTCCGATTCCTCTCTTGAAGGAACCATCAATGAACATAATTTTAGTTAGCTGTAAATGTATCAAAGAACATACAAATAGTAGTAATTTCATAATAAATAGTGAAGACTATAGTATTGGAGTAGACTAGTGCTATACTAATCTAGTCCTACTATACTAATCTAGTACTATACTAATCTAGTAGTACTATACTAATCTAGTACTATGCTAATCTAGTAGTACTATACTAATCTAGTACTATGCTAATCTAGTAGTACTATACTAATCTAGTAGTACTATACTAATCTAGTACTATACTAATCTAGTACTATACTAATCTAGTAGTACTATACTAATCTAGTACTATACTAATCTAGTACTATACTAATCTAGTACTATGCTAATCTAGTAGTACTATACTAATCTAGTAGTACTATACTAATCTAGTAGTACTATACTAATCTAGTAGTACTATACTAATCTAGTAGTACTATATTAATCTAGTAGTACTATACTAATCTAGTACTATACTAATCTAGTAGTACAATATGATGTTGGAATCTTGAATACGTCTAATACTTGGAGTTATGTTCATTCGTTGATAGATTCTCAATAAGTGGAAATCTTTTAACTTGTGTTTTAGTATATATATATTGATATACAGGGATAGGTAAGTTGTGCCTTACAAGATAGACCGAGACCGAAGTCATAAGACGGGGTACGGAATCCGCTTAGTATTTATCCACTCGTCTATGACTTGTACAGCTCTATTGTCTACACACAACATATCCACGAAGTACCTCACCTCCGTATTGATAGAATCCGGGTGATTATATAGCTAACCGGTGAATACTGGGGAAGTGAAGCAAGGTGGTTAGACTCCATGTCAAAAGTATAAGTTAAGGTAGATGGATGAGTGCAAGCAACGGGTTAAGGAAAGATACCTCTATGGGTAATGTGTCTACATGGTAGGTCTACATGGTAGGTCTAACAATGGTATGGTACAGTCTAGTACAGTCTATTAAAAGAGTAGTATGGAGTAGTATGGAGTAGTATGGAGTAGTATGGAGTAGTATGGAGTAGTATGGAGTAGTATGGAGTAGTATGGAGTATAGTATAGTATAGTGTAGTATGGAGTATAGTATAGTATAGTGTAGTGTACAGTTAACACCAATTTTGACCTTAAGTGGGTACTTCTGGTGGTACTATAATAACATAGAAGACAATCCAATATACATATTCACTTACATAAAGTTCAGTCTCATACATTTAATCATAAATTCAGTCTCCAAAGGTCTATCTCCAGTAAATACTTGGGTAGTCATACGAAGCTTTTATGGTGTAATCTATTAGTAAAATCTATCAAGTGTTAGTAACTCAACACCAATAGAATCCAGTCTGTAGACTGAGTAGTAGTAGTAGTAGTAGTAGTAGTAGTAGTAGTAGTAGTAGTAGTAGTAGTAGTAGTAGTAGTAGTAGTAGTAGTAGTCAGTCGTTTAGTTCCTATAATGTAGCAGTGTTGTATATAAAATATATTATAGTGTAGTGCAGTATAGTTGTGTACAATATCATATGGTTAGTATAGTATTATATTGATAAATCCACCATAGTCAAGGCCCTGTCTATGAAGGTATTATGAAGCTTCTCAGTCCGATTGTTACAATGGCCATTGTAAACGCTGTGTCATGACCATCGTTGTATGAAGTACTATAATGGTCTTTTCGAATATTCTGGAACAATCCTTACCATTATTCTAGTGGAGAGTTTTTTGATGCCACGTTTCTCTCAAAGTTTATATGGTACAGTCTAGTGGTATAGTGGTATAGTATGATAAGGTACGAATGCTAGGATAGTATGATACATATCAGTATGGTATAGTAAAAAAGAATAGTGTGGTAGAATAGTGTGGTAGAATAGTGTAGTAGTATAGTGTGGTAGAATAGTGTAGTAGTATAGTGTAGTAGTATAGTGTAGTAGTATAGTGTAGTAGTATAGTGTAGTAGTATAGTGTGGTACAGTAGTGTAGTAGAATAGTGTGGTAGAATAGTGTGGTAGAATAGTGTAGTAGTATAGTGTAGTAGTATAGTGTAGTAGTATTAAGTCTAGTTGTTAGACCTACCATAGGTAGACGCACTACCCATAGAGGTATCTTCAAGCCTACGAATGCCAATGACTCATCCAAGGCACCATAACCCGTGACTTGGACTCAGCCATTCACCTTAACTCGTGACATGGCGTTCAACCGTCTTGCTTTACTTCTCCGGTATTCACTGGTTAGCTATAGAATGTCTTAGATTCCCACTTATTGGGAATCCATCAACGAAGGAACATAACTCCAAGTATTAGACGTATTCATGAATCTAACAATAGTGTAGTAGTGTAGTAGTGTAGTAGTGTAGTAGTGTAGTAGTGTAGTAGTGTAGTAGTGTAGAGTAGTTGGCACTTTCTTTAATAACGAATGTTGACCTAATAAACTTGTATTCATGATGGTTATATAACTTTGTGAGAAACGTGGCATGGAAAAACTCTTCACCAACAATGGTAAGAATTGTTCTAGAATATTCGAACACGTCATTATAACACTTCGTGTATCGATGACCGATGACCGATGATCGACGACTGTTGTAATGGCCATTGTTAGGATCGGACATCGTAGGCTTCATAATGCCTCTATATATAGTGACCTACCTACACTGGATCTAACAGTAGTAAAGTAGTATAGTGCTATAGTATGGTATGGTACATATATTAGGATAGTATGATATGGTACGTATATTAGGATAGTATGATATGGTCAGTATTATATGGTCAGTATGTTATGGTAAAGAAAAATAGTATAGTAGTGTAGTAGAGTGGAATAGAGTAGAGTAAATAACATCAGAACTGTAGTAAAATACTAGTACAGATGTGTAGCAGTACGAAAAAGGCTAATACTATAGTCCTATACTAGCAATTTATATATAGCAAAGAGTATGGTAATGTGGTGGTACCGTATTAAATTAGTATAAATCACATATTATAGTATAGTATGTTATACTCCGGTTTACGTCAGGTACTCTGGTTACTATGTTCGTTCGTCGATGATTCCTCCATAGGAGGAATCTGAGTTGCATATATACAGTGTTATTCAAAATTATTGAAACCAGTGTGACAAAATGGTTCAAACTAGCACGACAAAATGGTTCAAACTAGCACGACAAAATGGTTCAAACTAGCACGACAAAATGGTTCAAACTAGCACGACAAAATGTTTCGAACCACACTAGAAAAAGTTTCAAACCAATAATTCAAAAAGTTTCGTACACCCCTAACCTGTTATTATATGCAGGATAACAAGGAACCCAGTCCAGTTCTGTCCATCCGTTTGACCCTTGATTGGTACTGCAAGACTCTCAAATGTAGTACATATGAGGCAATCCTTCAGATTTCAGATTTCAGAATATTGAATTCTAATGAAAGTTGGTGTGAAACATTATGCCATTTGGTTTGAAAGGATGTGCGAAGGGGTACGAAACATTTTGTCACACTGGTCTGAATAATTTTGTCGCGCTGGTTTGAATAGTTTGGAAAAAGACTGTATGGTCCACCTGGTGCCACAACTATAGTTGCGAAACTGTTGGAACATGAGGAATCAGTACATCTCTGATGTACTGCATGTTCCAGGTGACTGCATGTAAGCAGGACAGATGAAACAGTGATATGCAGGAATAGACGGAGAGTGAACGACGTCCCGCGAAAAAGGGAGCGGGCGGTGAACTGAAGGAAGGGAGAAGAAGAGACCAGGTTGTGGGTCGAGTATAGTTTAGAGATAATCCTTCCAATTTATGAGTTATTAGATGACAAAGTACAACAGAAACATGCGTTGTCTATGTTGAACTTGAGGCATCAGTGCGCATGAGTGTATTGCATGCTCATGTGATGGTCTACAGATGAAACAAAGGCTAAGCCTCAGTTAAGCCTCAGGACTCTCGTCTAGCTCTCGTCTAGCTCTCGTCTAAATGTTGGGCATTGTCTTGGAGAAGACAATGGCAATATCTTGGAGACTACACTGTGAGTAGTAGACGGAGGAGTGAGAGAAATGGGGCCTATAAGAAGGGACGAGAATATTCTTATATGGGGATTGACGGTATAGCCAAGATACAAGAATCTCAGAGTATAAGTTTAGATAGAGGTAAGAATATACAAGATTAAGATGATCACTAAAGTTCCACACTAGAGAGAATTGTTAGAACTTAACTTGATAACTGTTCCAGAATACGGGAGTGTATACTACCACTCTCAACAGTGTAATCTGTACGCCAGTAACCTGCACATAGTTAATCATTGGTCTGTATACAATATACCTACGAAATACCTTGACTCCGTATGTTAACAAGTACTCTGTTTACTAAGTTCATTCGCCGAAGATGTTTTTCGCAAAAGAAGGAATTGGTGCTGCATATGAAACTTTTCAAGAGAAAAGGTGGTTGGTAGATGACTGGTAGATGGCTGGGTAGAAGGCCTTATACACCGGACATTGTTGGTATCCGGAAGAGAGGCTTCATAATATCTCAATAAATAGAGCACTACTTGTGGTGGATCTGACATGAAGTACTATACATGATTACTACAGAGCACATAGTGTAGCATTATTATAGTATGGTATAGTATCATATGGTATGGTACGGTGCGGTATAGTGTACTACAGTATTGTGTATTATACTACAGTATGATGCAGAGTATGAAACGGTACAGAGTAAATCTTATATACTAGCATAGTAGTAGGGTTGCAGTAGTATAGTATAGTAGAGTAAATAATATGGGAACAATAGTAAAGTACTAGTACAGTAGTCAAGTAGCATAAACTACATAATTTATTATAGGGTGTTATGTTCTTTATAACGTGTGTTGCCTAAACTTGTATTCGTTGATGGTTCCTCAAAGAGAGGAACCGAGGTGGTTTATATAACTTTGAGAGAAACATGGAACCGAAAAACTCTCCACCAGAACAATGGTAGGGATTGTTCTGGAATATTCGAAAGGGGCCATCTATGCACGAATTGCCCTGATGGCCAAACGCCGTATCACCATTGTAACAATCGGACTGAGAGGCTTCATAATACCTTCATAGGCAGGGCCCTGGCTATGGTGGATCTAACATCCCCCTCAGCCTCGATGTCGGTGTACTTTGGAGATTAGAAGGCTATACCTTTGAAACGTCCCCCAAGCCTGAACTGTCGTTCGCTTAATCAGGGAGTGTTCGTAGTATAGAATGTTGGGGATTCCTAGCATCTGGAAAAACGGGTAGGCGGGTCATGTCGACCTAGACTTGTTTGTCAGCTTGAAAGCGAACATCCTTGTGTATGCCCCGACTCTTTTTTCGGTATTTCTTCCCGGCTAACGCCCCAAATCGCAATGAACCCTTGCAACAACTCGCTTCTCTGGTTGAATGGATCGCAGCAAATTTTCCAAATCATCCAGTCGGCTCCCCCCTTAATCGTGATTCTGTAATAGAGTAGAAGTGTTAGAGTTTGGTTATGATGCCAGGTACTCTGTTTAGTCTGGTCCTCAAGTTTACCACATTCATTTTGGTACCTCGTACAATGATGATAAGAGCGATGTTATGGAATGGCCATCGTTAGGATTAAACAGAGTAGGCTTAAAATATCTCAGTAGGTAGAACACTACCAATGGTGGCTCTAACAGTATGTATCTGATTTTTGTATATGGTTATGTATCTGATTTTTGTATATGGTTATGTATCTGATTTTTGTATCTGATTTCTGTATATGGTTTCTGTATATGGTTTCTGTATATGGTTTCTGTATATGGTTTCTGTATATGGTTTCTGTATATGGTTTCTGTATATGGTTTATGGAAGAGGTTGCATGACGACATAGTATATGGCTAGGTCCAGTTCTGGGAAGCACATTGAAGTAACATGTAGTAATATGTTAGAGATTTATGCCTAAACTTTTATTCGTTGATGGTTCTTCAAAGAGAGGAACCGAACTGGTTTATATGACTCTGAGAGAAACGTGGAACCGAAAAACTCTCCACCAGAATAATAGGAAGTATTGTTCTGGAATGTTCAAAAAGGGCCTCTGATTCACGAGTTGTCACAACGACTAAATGCAGTGTCACGTGTCACGGAATTTGCAGTAGACTACTAGAATCGGACATCGTAGGCTCCATAATGTATCTATAGGTAGGGTTCTACTGTTGAGAAACAAGAGACACGACTCCATGTTTCCCTGAGACCGCGGAGACTCACGTGACTGAGGTGGTGTGAAGGCTCACCTCAATATAAAAGGACAAGCTCCCGCTATTCCATAAAACCACCAAGAATATATATCTACTGAGGGAGGACATACCAAGATGTCTTCCGACCCCAGACCCACCAATATTAACTAGTGTAGAGGTACTGATGTTCACTGAGAACCTGCATTGATTATTAACATCTACCTATTGTGGATCTAACATAATATGTGTAGGTATTATAATATATATGAAGAATCATGAATATATGGTATAAGGGCACACACCAGGATATACACAGTATACATCAATAAACATAGTAACGATTATTTGGTATCAAACGTGCTAGCAAGAACCTAACAAGGTGTGTACTACTGTATAGTAGGATGTGTACTACTGTTAGGTTCTTGTTGTTACGTCAGGTACTCTGTTTAGTATTTTTTTTTGTTGAATTCTCAGAAGGAGGAATCTGAGCTATTTAAGTACAGTTTTTTTCGAAACCATATAAACCAGCGCGAGAAAACGATTCAAACCAACGCGGCAAAACGATTCAAATCACACTAGCAAAATTAAACAAACCAATAATTTAAAAAGCTTCGTACCCTTTCGTATAGTCTGTCAAACCAAATGGCATAATGGTTCACACTAACTTTCATTAGAATTCAATATTCTGAAATCTGAAATCTTAAATCTGGACGATTGCCTTATATGTACTACATTTGGGAGACTTGCAGTACTAATTAAGGGTCAAAACGGATGGACAGAACTGAACTGGGTTCCTTGTTATCCTGCATATAACAACTTGTTAAGGGTGTACGAAAATTTTTGATTTATTGGTTTGTTTGATTTTGCCGTGCTGGTTTGAACCTTTCTGTCTTCTTGGTTCGAAACATTTTGCGGCGCTGGTTGAATACTTTTGAAAAACACTATAATTAAAAATGGGTCGCCTAGTCAACCGATTGTTGTTAGGTGCGAAAGGGGTAAAACTCTTCACATTCCATCCTGGTCTCTCGGGTTTATCACATTCATCCTGATCTTTCGGGTTTATCACATTCCCTCCTGGCTCCTAGTACAATGAAGGCTGGTAGATGGCTGGTAGGAGACTGGTAGGAGGCTGTTAGGAGACTGGTAGGAGACTGGTAGGAGACTGGTAGGAGACTGGTAGGAGACTGGTAGGAGACTGGTAGGAGACTGGTAGGAGACTGGTAGATGGCTGGTAGGAGACTGGTAGGAGACTGATTAGAAGGCCCTTAACAATGTCAGTAACCTTGTCAGACAAAGAGGCTTCATAATACCATAATAGGTAGATCACTACCTAAGATGTACATTATGAGCACTGATCCTGATATGGTATGCGATAGTTTGGCAGGAATTGGCAGGGATTGGCCGGAATTGACATGCATTGGCCGGAATTAGCAGGGATTAAGGGCCGCGGTCGGAATTGTCCAGTTACAGGACCTCTAAAAGTCCACCACGAAAACATTTTCAACTACAAAAATATACATTGTAATGTCCGGAATTCCACGAACCTAAAAAACCTATTTTTTACAAAACAGAAGGGAAAAAAAGTCCATTTGCGTTGGGCCTTTTTCTGCTGAGGTAGCCTGGTGCACGGGTGTGGTTTGCACCCTCACTTTTGTTGTACTTTGTCATCTAATAGCTCATAAATTGGAAGGATTATCTCTAAACTATACTCGACCCACACCCTGGTCCCTTCTTCTC
>NKZI01002259.1:0-45805 GCA_002370645.1 Metschnikowia sp. 00-154.1 | reverse complement strand
GGTACGAAACATTTTGTCGCACTGGTTTGAACCATTTTGTCACACTGGTTTGAATAATTTTGTCACACTGGTTTGAATGATTTTGAAAAATACTGTATGTACATCGTCAGATAGTATTTTGGTAGGTATTCCAGGAACCATAAATGAAGAAACTGTAAACATTAATAAACAGCCTACTAAAGTGGGTACAAGCTAGACTAACACGGCTATTAAGCCTGAAAAGAATGAATATAAAATACTTTTTCTTCCAGAAGCTCACATCAAAAGCAACTCGAGAGAATACCACTTACATGAACTGTACCTGCATACAAAGTACGGTTTAACTGCGCTCTCAGCACTCTTGAAGCCCACATCATGGAATCTGATGACGAATTCATCGATAATGGCTCCGGCCAGGAACTGAGGGAGATGTCCATGTCACCCGAGCCGCAGGGAATGGCCAAGCGCACGCGGTCTCGTGCCCCCACTACTGACTTGAAAACTGCCTCTGGTGCTTACACCTGGGAAGATGAGTACCAGAGAACATGGGACATCGTGAAAGAGGATGATGAAAGCGGCAACTCTCTAGAGGCAATCGTACAGCAAATGATTGGCGCACGGAAGAAAAAGATCATGAAGAACCCCACAGTTCCTTTCCAAAGGGGAATCATCCGGACGTTGGTGGTGGTCATCGATGGCTCGTCGCAGATGCTAGAGAAAGACTTGCGCCCAACCCGCTTCAGTGCCATGTTGACATACCTTCAGGAATTTGTGGTGGAATTTTTTGACCAGAATCCCATTTCTCAAATGGGAGTTGTCATGATGAGAAACGGCGTGGCCCAGGTTGTTTCAGAGGTAAGTGGACTGCCACAGCATCACGTTGACAAGATACGGGCCTTGAAATCCCGACAACACAACCGGTTTGAGCCCAAAGGTGACCCGTCGCTACAAAATGCTTTGGAGCTCTCTCGATCTCTTCTCAACCTGAATTTCGGTGGCCCCGGCGCCTCTGCATCAAAGAACTCCAAGGAAATACTCATTATTTTCGGAGCTCTATTCACTTCTGATCCGGGAGACATCCACAAGACCATTGATAGTTTGGCCCGCGAAGAAATCAAAGTCAAAGTTATTGGTCTTCTGGCCCGTATAGCCATCTGCCAAGAGATAGTGTCCAAAACTAACTACCTGGCCCAGGGCCTGTACCGACCAGAACGCAGTGCCTCCCAGTACTACGGAGTTATTATGAATGAGCATCACTTTAAAGAGCTTCTCATGGACTGCGTGGAGCCTCTTGCAGTCTCTAAAACATCGATCGAAGCCCAGCACGAGAAAACCGAGGGTGTGCCTTTAATTCGAATGGGATTTCCTCTGAAATTTCTGGGCTCCTTGACTGCATCTAGCGGCACTTTGAACGCTAACTTACCACATCTATGTGCATGTCACCCTACGCTTGGATCCAACGAAAGCAAAGAAGTGGTGACTGTGCAAAACCCATCCGCGAGCCAAGTCAAGTCGACTTCCGAAATCGGCTACATTTGCCCCCAGTGCCGTAGCCGCGTATGTAGCCTACCTACAGTGTGCCCTGCGTGTGGTCTTATGCTTATTCTATCGACCCATTTGGCTAGGTCCTATCATCACTTTTTTCCTTTGATGAATTTTAAAGAGGTCGCACTCTCCGAAAGCTACACTTCCACTCACTGCTACGGTTGCTTATTGAGATTCCCAGAGGGTGTCGATATTTCAAAAGTGACTACGGGGTCGAGTTCCCGATATCAGTGTGGTAAGTGCAGCAATGATTTTTGCATAGATTGCGATATCTTTGTACACGAGGTTCTTCACAATTGCCCAGGGTGTGAGAACAAAGCTTGAGATACTGGCAGAATGTGAGAGGTAGATTATGATCTTTATGTGTAAATTGTAATCTTTAAGTAAACTTTATAATACAAACGGTGGCCAATGATTGTGTACGTTCATTTGGAACCCCAGGTGGACGACCCTCCATCTTTTCCCCAGCTCGAAGTCTGATTGCCACTATTACCCCATGCTGAGGAGCCACCACCAGCGCTGTTCCGATTGCCCCAAGATGAATTTCCACTTTGGTTGCCCCAGGATGAATTTCCACCTTGGTTGTTTCCCCACGCTGAACTTCCACCCTGGTTATTACCCCACGACGAATTACCGCCTTGGTTATTGCCCCATGCGGATGCCCTTCCCGAAGATTTGCCCCATGTAGAGTTTCCCCCGGAGTTAGAATTCCAGGTGGAGTTACCTCCAGCGTTTTGGTTTCCTCCCCAAGTGGAATTACCTCCTGCACCCCACGCCGAAGATCCACCTGCTCCTGAATCACCCCCGGAGGTTCCCCAAGCGGAAGCACCACCTGCGTTAGAGCCCCAAGCAGAAGCACCACCGGCAGCCGGAGCACCCCATGCCGAAGCATTACCAGCAGGGGGCGCACCCCACGCGGAAGCCCCACCAGCAGCTGAAGGAGTCTTTCCACCCCAAGATGAGGCACCGCCTGCAACCGACGGTGTAGCACCACCCCAAGCAGATTTCGCGCCCGAGGAGAAAGCTGGAGCCAGGCCGCCTCCGGGGCCTCCTCTGGGTCCCTGATCGGAGGCACCAATAAATCTGAGATATGGAATCGACTCTCCCCGTATCAACACACTCAACTTGGTTTTGTTGACCTTGATCTTCTTGGATTTGGTGTGCAACTCAATTCGGGCATCCACATCATCTGTTTCCACAACTTTACCCATGAGACCTTTGTGATTTCCTCCATTTATGACGACATCCTTATTCAACAATTTATCGCGACCACCAGCACGAATCTTCACACCGGATGCCATGATGGGAGCGGCTTTCAAGTTCGGATTCATGCGGCTCAAGTCTGGCCCAAGGGTTTTGGAGACCATTGAGTTTTTGGTAGAGATCGTGCTGACATTCAAGGCATTGGTGGCGAAAATCCCTAAATTCTCGTTGAGCTCATGGGATTCAACGAACAACACGTTCTTGTATATGTGCACCACCACACCCTCCTTCTTTTTGTCTCCACCCTTTTCCTTCACGGAGTCGCCAACGTTCACAGTCAAGCCGCTTCTGTCTGTGGCCACCTGTTCTCTTCTAGTCAATTTGAGTTTGGAAACGATACCAGTTGGCTTGACATCTACCACTCGTCCATCGCCAGTAAGCACACCGTAGAAACCAGTCTCGGCTTTCACAATGACACCAAACGTCGAAGCATTGAGCTGTACTAAGTCTTTAATTTCATACTTGCTGTTCACCATGTCCACACTTGTGGAAGAGTCGGTGGCCTTGATCAAGTAATTGGCAAACACACGTACATCCTCTTTTGTTTGGTCACTCAATAATACCACGGAGTCACCGTCAATTTTAATGACCAAACCGGTTTGGTCAGTGTGTTTTCCTTCGATGACTTTCACGTGATCGCCTAGCGTGAACACTTTTCTCAAGTCGCTCGCAGTGACTGTTAATTCCTGGTTCACCAACTGCCTGTCACCGGCATCAGTGACTATTATACTAACTTCATTCAAGGAAACACTAGAAACCTTACCCATGGTTTTAGCTTGCTCACCACGACGAATTTCGACATTATCACCTGGTTGGAATGCACTGGAAAGTCCACCTTCTTGGTTTTTGCTGCTTTTTAAAGATGCTGCAACGGCTGCAAGATCCATGCCATCTTCATCAGCGCCTCCGGTTTGGAAACGGTCCAACTCCTCCAATTTAGGATATACGTCCTTAGTTTGAAGAAATTGCAATTTGAAGTCTTTGTAAAGAAAACCTTCGTGGTATTCGTCGCCTCTGTAGACGAAGGATCGGGGACCTCTTCCGGGTTGCAAGTACTCAGAATCGTACGTTCTGGCCTCTTGCTCGTTGAAAAGTCGGGGGATAGGTCTTGCTTTCAGTTTGATTCTCTTTCCTTCAGGCGTAAAGTCATCATTCTTACCGTAGTCAAGCCGTGGCACCAACTTACACCGCACTTCCAAGCCATTTTCCGACAAATTGTCCACAATGGCCAAGTCAGCCTTATATTTACCACGAGTGATTCTGACGTAGATACCAGGAACTATCTCCACATCTGACGACTTTACTTGCTTGAGCAAATCAGGATACTCGCTCACAGGCACGATGATTCTCTGATTGGCATAAACATTCACCATACCCGTCAATGCTTGTTGAATGGCCTCGGGTTTCTTGGCCTCCATATAAATATAGCCCTTAAAGGCATCTCTTTGAAAAATGGATAAGACGTCAAGCGGGCGACCCAGGCGAGCCAATGTGCGTTTTTTCTCGTACAACTTACGCACTAATTCCTTTTCTCTTCCTGGGGTACACCGGATAGCAAAAATTGCCGGATCGTTAATAGAAGGCATCAAAAGCTTTTGAGAAACAGTTCCACTGGCTGCAGTATCGCCTCTGTATACGGTGTGGGTCTTTCTGTACCGTTGCTTCAATGTCTCAGCCAACTTCTCTGCATCCTGCTCCTCTGCCTGCTGTCGACGCTGATCATACTGTCTATGGAGTCTGTCATCGTCCACATCTAAATTGGCTGGCGCAGAGGGGTCTCCCCTATCGATTTCGCGGTCGTCAGAGATGAATTGTTCCCTTAAAAGCTCTGCTTCTTCATCATCTTCATCGAGTTCATCCTCCTCTTCATCATCAACTTCGGCCTCAATATCAAGAAATTGGTTTGCTCTTCTTCTCTTGGCTTTTCTCTTGGTTCCCACATCTTCTTCATCGTCATCGTCATCGTCATCATCGTCATCGTCATCGTCATCAACGTCATTGTCATCATCGTCATTGTCATCTTCATCCTCTGCATTGATATTATCAACTTCACCTGCTTCTGTAGATTCATTGCTAGTTTTGACTTGGGGGGTAGTAGAGTCATTCAGGGTTGGTTTGTTCTGCGAGTGTTGGTCGTCTGCTTTGACATGGTCAGGAGAGTCAGCAGAACCTTCTGCTTTGATAGGAGAGGTCTGAGACTCCGAGCTAAGCTCATCATCTTCTCTTTCCCGTTTGAATCCATGAAGAGGCTTGGTCTCCAGCGCCGACTTTTTGTGGAGATTGCCGTCAGACATTGTGTGTTGGGTGCTGTCGGGGAGTGTGCGTGGGTGAAAATTGGTCAGTGCGTAGTGTATAAACCGTTTGGACCGCGCCCGAGTAGTGGAGTACGCCCCAAGTAGAGAATGTGCTACAGACAGTAAATTTTGTTCTTTGATCTTTTACTTTCTGTCTTTTTCAATTCGTCTTTTTATTTCTATCTACATTCCGGCCTTTTGAGGCTTTTCGACTAGGTTACCTGTCTTATAATTAGGTATGGTGGAAGCACTCATTACCCTGAATACAAACCAGATATGCTTAGTTTAGTACTGTAATACAGGTCAGCTTAACTCTTATTTTTTTTCTGTTACCAACCGAAAATACCTTTATTTGTTCTGTTTCCTCGCACAAAGTATTTCATGTCGCGTTCATGCCGGATTATGTTTTGCACCCACATTTATGTATGCTGATATAACATAAACGATCACAAGCTTCTTCCACAAGAAACATACAACTACCAAAATGCGGGGACTAATCTCATGTCTCTATTTCACATTTGGCTCTGCCAATATTCTCTTGGCTCAGACAAACATTATCAATGTTGATTGCAAAAACATCACCAGCTTGGACTTCTCAGCCCCACAAGTGATGTACCGGTGCACCAACGACAATACTTTAATCATACATACTGAGATGATGAAATTTCTGACAACCGAAGAAGATGAAGACATGGAGTGGATTCACTTAAAACAGGGCAAATTGCTTAAGGAAAAGAAATCAAACGAGCCATTGTCCTCGTGTTTGAGCACCATCAGAGGCGGTACTGCTTCCAAGTCAGTAACTTTAAGCAAGGGAACAACCGGATCTCTTGGAGTTGATTTGCTGGCACCTTTCTTTGACGTGGAAATTCTTCGTGTGTCAATTCTGCCTTCTGCCAATGTAAATGCTCGACTCGAAACTCAGGCTGAGTACAAGTGTGATGTAAAGGCGGGAGAGGTGCTCCAGATCCTTTCCACGACAACAACATACAAACTCATGAATTGGAAGTACAGACCTATTTGGGGAAGTGTGAGTCATTTTGATTCTGGAAATTGGATGGAATTATCCAACGATACGGTTTTGGGAGAGTTTCACGAAGTGTCCTGCGTGACCACCCCAGCGACAGGACCAGGGCTCGTGAAAACTGTAACTGATTAAACAATAAGTGGAGATGAATTAAATTAAAGAAAGATAGTTAAAAATTGAAACAGAATCAACAAATATACGGGAATAGATTAGGATGAATTATACCTCATTCTATGAAATCTAAGTCGGGTGTGTAGCTGCAGAAAATCATTTTGTAAAGGGTTTTGCAATTTCCGATCACGGCATAGAATAACAACTTGAAGTTTGGCTACACCTTGAAACCTAAGCATGAAAGGTATCGTTGCTCATCGTGCAGGTCGCGAAGAGCGTTGAACTAGACATCGATGAAGGCGCGATGTTGCTCCCTCACCACAAACCCCTATGTCAGAGATCAAAGCCCTTGCCGTCGAATTGAAGAAAGACTTAAAACAGTTCCCAAACTTTCCTCAGGAGGGAATTCTTTTTGAGGACTTCTTGCCCATTTTCTCCAAGCCACAGCTGTTCCAGAAGTTGCTCGATGCCTTCAAATTGCACTTGAACGGTAAGAACATCGACTACATCGTGGGATTGGAGAGCAGAGGTTTTCTCTTTGGCCCCGCATTGGCTTTATCTTTGAATGCTGGCTTTATTCCCGTTAGAAAGCCAGGAAAATTGCCTGGTGCTACGTTGTCTGCCGAATTCAAGAAGGAATACGGCACGGATGTCTTTGAAATCCAGCAAGATGTGATTCCAAAGGGTGCTAAGGTTGCCATTGTGGACGATATCTTGGCCACCGGAGGAAGTGCCAGTGCTGCCGGTGAATTGGTGGGAAAGGCTGGCGGAGAAATTCTCGAGTACCTTTTCGTCATGGAGTTGGACTTCTTAAAGGGAAGAGAAAAGCTTGGAGCTCCTGTTTTCACCTTGTTGAGCGGTCAAGACGAAAAGCTCAAATGATTTAGCTTTTTATTTAGCTTCTAGAGTATGAGAACTTAGGTTGCATGAGATCACATATATAATATAGATTGTATAAATCGTTTGTTAAAAATCACTTTTCCACTCTTTAACTACCATGCTTCCATTGTGTCATTTGTAGGCTCTAGTGTATAAAATCCTAGTATAAGGTTCTAGTGTATCAGTTTTGAGAAAATATGCGCTTAGTCTTCTACACCAGGCTATTCTTCGCATGAGTAGGTCATTAAATATAATGATATATATATTAGAAGATGTAATGTGACTTGCTCAAAATAGCTAATCTACAGATTGTTCAACTCTTAAACACAAGAAACGCTATGTCGCCAATGTAAAAGTATGCAAAATAGCCTTGCTCGTGGGTAACGTAGGAGCCAAACGACTTGCCTGCAATGACGTGCCACGATGCTCCATACTGCAAATCCAATTCTTTTTTGAGGTATGTGGCGATATCCTTCTCCACTTTATAGGCCTTTGTAGCATCCATGGCCATTTCGAGGACCCGTGTCTGTATTTCCTCGGCTAAATCCGAAGCCTTGAGAACAGCTGATGGTTAGTATCATTTACAGAAGACTTAGTCGTTGAACATACGTAAAATGTCATTGCCCGACATTGGTAATGTTGTTGCGTTGAGTACGCAGTCTTAATCTTCTCACATACCATACACCCGTACACCAAATGTTTATGATGAAGAAACTTGGAAAACAATATCTGGCATTTGAACTACTCTCGTCATTCAAACCCCCCTTGGCACAAAAGAAGTAAAGAAAATCTTAAGGCTTGAAAGTTGGTGCATCAAATACACACAGGACTGCATATAGTATTACAAGCATATAATTAGGCATTTGTCATACAGGCCTTTTCAAGATGACATATGAGAAAGAACTGTAACAAATGTGTTGAAAAGAAAAGCATGCTGAGTATGTTCTGGGAGTCTGTGGAGGGCAACCGTAGATTCTTCTGCTGGTCATGTGACCGAGCAGTACACTCGCACTCTACCCCACGTGACCCTTAAATCATGTATCCCCTGATCACCCAGCTAATCATTTCCTCTTTTTGTCTCAAGCCAGTTTTCCAATCCAAATAGCAATATACCAATCCAGTTTGTTGAAGTTAAATTTAAAGCAAAATACTGATTTGCACTTTGCTGATTCCCTACTGCCGAAAAACAAGAACTTCTGAGGTTTCTATAAACATCTTCCCCTAATTCAACTTCCGATTCCACTACTTACCCCAGAGCCATGATTGGCCACCACAATCCTTTGCTGAACGGCGCAGGCTCACGAGACGACTTGATTGAGATTGACAGTGATTGTGAAATAGTCAATGAGGAGCTTGAAGAGGTAATTGGCATGGAAACTTCCGACAACTCCGACCGCTCGGATGTTGAGGTCCAGACACGTGAAGACTTCGCCAAGGATGAATCCAATAGTAATACACCCGGGTTGATCACGCCAATTCCTATTGCTACAGACTTCAAAAATTTGGGAAAGAGGTTGATGAAGCCTGTCCAAGATTACCCTGTTAAGGACTGCACCCATTATGTTTGGACTATCGAGGATTGGAACGCAATCAAGCGGGAAAACAAGGTTGCTAGCCCTGAGTTTGAATGTGGTGGATTTAAGTGGAACATCTTGTTATTTCCGAAGGGAAACAACGATCTGCTTTCCCTATATATGGAGCCTCACCCATGTCCCGACTCAGACGGCAAGCTAGACCCAAACTGGTACATTTGTGCTCAGTTTGCACTCGATATTTGGAACCCGGATCACCCAGAGTCTCACTACCCAAGTGGCTCGAGCCACCGTTTCAACAAAAATGAAACGGACTGGGGATTTTCCTCTTTCATTACCACGAGGGACCTTGTAAACCCTCAGAAAGTCAACCAATTGCATGCAATTATGGAGAATAACAAATTGAATATTACTGGTTATGTTCGGGTCATTGACGACTCGTCCACGGGTGTTTTGTGGCACAACTTCATTAACTACGATTCCAAACTAAGCACTGGGTTCGTGGGTTTGAACAATCAGGGTGCAACATGCTATCTTAATTCTCTCTTACAGTCTTACTTTACCACTAGAGGATTCAGAGATCTTGTGTATCAAATCCCAACCCTGGACTCTTTACTGGAGACGTCCAAAGCAAATAGCAAAGCTGTCGCAGTTGCTTTACAAAAGATCTTCTCTTTGATGCAGCTGTCGAAAGAACCTGTCGGTACACTTGAATTAACAAAGTCTTTCGGCTGGGACTCCAGTGAGGCTTTCACTCAGCATGATGTTCAGGAGCTTAACCGTGTGTTGATGGATAAATTGGAGTCTGCAATGAAAGGCACGAAAATTGAGAACCGCTTAAATGATATATTTGTTGGAAAAATGAAATCTTACATCAAGTGTGTCAATGTTTCTTACGAATCCTCTAGAGTCGAAGATTTTTGGGACATACAACTTAACGTTAAGGGCTTTCAAAACTTGCAACAGTCTTTCGAAAACTATATCGAAATAGAAATGTTGGATGGAGAAAACAAATATCAAGCCGGTGAGGGCCACGGCTACCAGGATGCGAAAAAAGGAGTTGTTTTTGAGTCGTTTCCCCCAGTTTTGCATTTGCAGTTGAAAAGATTCGAGTATGATTTCATGGTCGACGATTTAGTGAAGATCGATGACTTTTACGAATTTCCAGATAGCATTGATCTCAGCGCATATCTTGATGACGATTTAGATGATAGCATTAAAAATGAGAACTGGAACTACAAGCTTCACGGAGTTCTTGTTCACCAGGGCAGCATTTCAAATGGTCATTACTACGCCATGATCAAGCCGGAAGGAAACAGCGACACTTGGTTGAGATTTGATGATGATAGAGTTTGGAAAGTTACACCTTCTCAGGTGTTTAAGGAAAATTTTGGAGCCGCTGACCTCACAGCTAATCAAGTGAGACAACTCACCAGAATGGAGCAGAACGAGTATCTCATTCGGAGGGCTACATCAGCATACATGTTAGTGTATTACAGAGAGTCTGAATTGCCCATGATTTTACCCGATGAAGTGGGGGCTATTCCTGAGCACATTTTCCAACAGATTGAAGCTGAGCGTCTCGAGATCGAAAAGCAAGAAAGATTGAGAAGAGAGGCACTTTACTTCATCAATGTGAAGATTGTGACATCCAAAAATTTCACCTACTTCAATGGATTTGATTTGTGTCCCGATCCCTCCAAGACTAAAGAGTACGGCCCTGAAATATTTGATGCAAGATCATACGGTTCAGATATCTTGGTAAGAAAAGATGCTAAATTTTTATCACTCTTGAAACTTTTGAGTGATAAATTGGGCTACTCCGATCCAACGGATTCAGACGGTATGGATAGCTCTGAGGATTATTGTGTACATGATGCTGATTTCGATGTTTCTGCTTTACCTTTCAAGTTGTTAACAATAAAGCAGAGAAACAACAAAACCTCGCGTCCTGATTGCGGGGTTTCGCCTGAATTGTTTGACGAGACGGTTATGGAGGTTTACAACAAATGTTTCAAGAGGAAGTACGACGAAATGGCGTTCTTCGTTCTCGAAACAAGAGAAGAGCTCACGAATATTACCGCCCCAAAATTCCTCATTCAACCGGAACTCTTCAACTTTGATGAAGTGTCTGAGAGAATAGTATCGCAACGCTTAGTGCAGGTGGTAGAAGAAGATACTGGTAATGAAATCATCTTGTTTATCAAGTATTTTGACCCAGTTCTCTCTGAAGTGAGAGGTCTCACCTTCTTAACCGTCAACAAAGACGTCATTATCTCGAACTTGACCCCCAAGATCAACTCTCTTTTGGGATTTCACACAGAGACTTCGTTGTCATACTTTGAGGAAATCTCAAGGATGAAAATTGAACCTGTGGACCCAAAACTAACTCTCGAGAAGAATGAGTTGAGTACCGGCGATATTTTAGCCGTGCAGCTTTCTGAAGTGCAGTCTGTTGGAGGCAGGATTAGTGGCGTTCAAGATTACTACAAGTTCCTTTTTACCCGGTTGCACATTCAGGTAAAGCCATGTAAAGTGAATGACGGAGAAGAGGATAGTGATTATGTTGCTGAAGAAGACGCCGTATCTGAGAAAGAAACTTCAGTTGATATAAACGGAGAGTCTGCAGAAGCGAAGGAGATCAAGCTAGCTAAAGAGATCAGCAAATCTTTCGATATGTGGGTTTCAACAACTTACACTTACCAGGAGTTGGCGGAGGCAATAGCCAAAAGAATCGGCGACAAGACCGAACCTGACTACTTGCGGCTATTCGTGATCAACAATCACGGAACAAGATTTCCATTGGCCTCCAACATGTCCCTTTCCCAAATTTTCAATAGGCAGGTGGCAGTGTCTTCAGTCTCCGAGTTTGAATATGAGGTGCTCAACATAACACTCAAAGAATATGAGAGCATGAAAGCTATCAAGATTTACTGGCTCAACAGTGTGCTCCAGTTCCATTTATTGGAGCTTTTAGTGCCAAGAACAAGCACTGTTGCCGATTTAGTGCTGAAAGTGGTGCATAAGCTCAATATCCCCCAACATCAGTTGAGTGGTATTTTGGTGTGGGCCAGTGAGGAAAACAAATATGCGGATCTCATAAAATTCGACCGCTCCATCGAGGATATCAGCGACAATTATGAAATCTTGTGTGGATACTTTCCCACAGAGGTGGAGATCTTGGTTCGCCATGACATGTTTAAGAGGTATCAAGGCACTGAGACTGATGGTAGCGACATCGAGGATAAGGTGACCCGGGAAGAGTTCAAGAAAGCACAATTGTACTCCAAGCTGTTGAACATAATCCCGGTCTTTCATTTCCAGAAATCCACCACTTACACACACAGCAAGCCATTTGTCTTTGCTGCATTCCCCGATGAACCTTTCGAGGAAACAAAGGAGAGGCTTAGAGTGAAGTTGGGGCTTGGCCAGCAGGCCTTTGAAAAGATCCGTGTTGCGTTGGCAGATGCAAATGATAAAGGAAAATATCTCGAAACGGAAAGAGCGGGATTCAATCTTCTTGAAGAAATTGCCAGTTTCGATTCCCATGTTTCTTTAGCTTTGGACCATCGCGATAGAAACACCAGGCGTTCTAATACTCAAGACAAGGGTATCTCGATTGGATAAATGTGAAACTGCTCTGCTTGAAATAGGCAATTTTGAAATATGATGGTTGGAATATGCTGCTTAAATAAGCTTCTTTGAAATAGGTCTTCTTTAAATTATTATTGCCATCTGCTTTGTAGCTATGTGTAAACTAGCTCTGGTTTAAAGTTATGATCTCAAAGCATTCTTGAATTACTGCTTCTCTCTCTTCGAAAGCTGAGATTCATATTCCGCTTTCCTCATATCAGTGGAGCTAAGTTTGCCTTGCCAGTTGTTATCGGCATTCCCGTCACCACCAAGCACCTTAGCAGCTATAACAGCAAGTCTAGGCATATCGACCTTTTGTCTATACTCATTCACATACTTTGCCCCCTGAAGAGTCTCTTCGCTAATTACCAAAGCATTGATATCGGCAATGTATCCAGTGGGCCCACAGACGTCGTTTATCTGGTATATAACATAGCACTGATGATCCTGAAGCATTTGTCCAAGATAATCGCAGACCACCTTAATACGGTATTCCAAAGTCTGTAGCATCAGAGCGTACTTCTTATTCTTGAGAAGTTCTGGACCCGTGACTCCCACGATGAGCCGAGTTTTGGTCACGAACGCAGCAATGGAGAGAAGTATCTTGTGCCCATCATGAAGGTGGTCAAACGTGCCTCCCACCGCAACATTAGAAAAGGAAAACTGTTCATATGAATCTTCTGCTTCTTCTTCGAAATTTGAATCTCTTGACGGGGTAAAAAATCGAGGAGTGGGGGGCTGGCTGATTTTGTAAAGTCGTGCGCCGCTCAATTCTTGGGGTACGGCCTCCAGTGCCTCTAGGTAGAGTATTGGTATTTCCCAGGCTCGCAATCGCCACAGCGGCAAGTTGAAGTACACGTCCACCTGAATCTCGGCCCCAAAACCCTTGGCGGCCAATAAGTTCCGGACCTGGGTGTATAGCGTCAGGAGAACATGGTTCAAGTGCAGTGAGTGGGCTATGTGGTCCCGGACAACCACTTTGACGTCTGTGTCACCATTGGAAATCTTTTCAATACATTCTGCAAGAAAATTGTTGTAATCAAAGGTCAACGGCGAATTCACAAGAATAAACATCTTGTCGTTGTAGAGTGAGGTTCGTGAGTTGATGTGCGCAAATGAGTCGTGCATGTAACATCTGTTTGCAGCTATTACTGTATCTCAAATATCTCTTAAGAAATCCATAAGGAAAAGTCTTCGTCTTTCTTTGGAATCAGACATTGTGAACATTTATGGTTAACTTAGTATTATTTGCTCTTTCATAGTCATTCTAGTAAGTAGGTACAGATATCTAGATATAGTGTATTCATTAGTAGTTAACTCATTAGTGGTTTCTCTTAGGGTATTCTTTACTGAGTAGTAAGCCTTTGATATGACCTCCTTTAAAATTGATCTGTTGATTCCACTAAATCCAATAACAGCTCCCACGATGTTTAATTTTTTTTGACTTTCTCCATTCATTGTGGCACACCGTTGTGGTTCTGGTGCACAGTTGTGGTGATGGAGGGAAAGTATATTTTTGGTCCCTCTGACTTTAGGAAAATTGCGGGGTCAACCTTAAATTGAGAATAAAGTTTTATCTTTACTCTTTCTCTCTTTTTTTCAAATGTTACATGTGATTTTCCATTGTAATTTTAGAATTTGATCAGGGTGGGCTACGCGTCGCATAAACAAGTAGGTCCAGACATATAGTAAATTCGAATGCTTTATTTTTAAAAGCTATAAGTTTGAGGCTCGTAATTTTAAGCTAATGCAAAGTCTGTTCAAATATAAGTAATCAATAGTATCACTATCGGGGTTCATACTCAGCTTTCATATTGATAAAAAGAAACAAAATGACTTACACTATGGACTGACGAGCGTAATTCTACTTCAAAAGAATTTTAAGAAATGTTTTGAAAAAATGCTGTAAGGCTGTGTGATTCTTAGTTTGTGTCAAGCACTCTGTTATTACGTTCATTCGCCGATGATTACTCTTAGAGGAACTATAGCAACGTATATACATTAGTCGGGCGTAGAGGAATATGACGTGCCGTCATGAGGGCCGTGTCCCTCAACATGTGATCTATCAGTGCAGGCTTTTGAAGTCCACATATCTAATTATGGGTCTAACAATATTAGAGTTAAAGGCCAACAGTGTTAATCAGCTTTGAAAATATTGTAATTTAATGTAAAATCTTCTTCAAATTATCCAGATGGCCAATTCAACTAGTGATAAATTGTATGAATCCTTTCTGTTTTCAACTTTGTTATATAGCACCAAGCAACAAGGATGTACTTGATGAATAGACACTAGTTCAAAATGGCAAGATAAACGTCTGTTGACTAGCGATTTTGATCGCGAAACACTTTTGTCCTCAATAATTCATTCCATAGAAATTACATAGGTACATTTCACCCTACCATACAAAAGAGTAGCCATCATACATCTGAAATGAAAAATAATGACACCAGTGTCACCTGAAAGCTACGTCATAACCAATTAGCATTAATGATTACGTAGCAAATGCTTTAAATACAAGAATATAACACTAGAAGCATTTATGGGTTTTTTGCCTGTCTTTCGGTCAACAAAAAGATCTTCCTCTGAGCAGTCTCGAATGCTTTGGCGTCCGCAGTCCGCCGGGCCTGAAACAAATCTCTTAATGCAAGCATAATTTTCTTCTCCCGCTCATTGAGATCGTCTCTGCTCTTATACTTATCATAGACAAACTCCATAGATTTGAAAATCAGGTCAGCGTAGCTTCGCTTGTCGGAAACATGAATGAGGTTGCGAGGCCGGTACATGAGAATACCGGATCGGATAATCTTAAGATGGATGTCCACAGCCAACTTTTGGTTTGGAGCAGCACCCACCCATGTGACTGCATACAACCGTTCCAACAATTTATTATACGACTCCACGAAGAAAGTATCGACGTTAGTTCGGTTGAACCTCACCATGATGCTTTCCATAAGTACCTGCAAATTGTCCAAAACCTCATGCAACTGGACTGCAGTAAGCGAGTTCTTGGCTGTGTTGTCATGAAGACTACGCCGCTCATTGAGTTTCCGGCCAATGGTGCGGTTTCGGTCGTTGAAACGGTATATTTCCCGGTTGAGCATGGCGAAAATGGCGTTATATGTGGCAGGGCGTGGCTTCAAGACATTGTTGGTTTTTGGGCTGCTAAGCACTGAGACGATCTCAAGCGCATACCCTGTAGGATTGTCACTGAAGTTGTCGTCAATTTTGTAAATAAAATCTTCCACGAGGTTTATGTCAACAACCGTGGTGTCCACACGGGAGTTGAAAACCGTAGTGTCTTCAACGGTGTCGAGGTTAAGGCGTGCATAATCTTCCTTTTTGACTGCACCAATGGCCATTTGACCGCTTGCAATTTCTGAAAGATTCACGTTTCGGACGCCGGCCCATCGGCTGAGTGCAGTCCACATCGCCACGTAAAAATTCTGAAATAGTCCGAGTTGAAGTAGAATGTCGAGGTAATTGCGGAGAAGAAACTTGTTAACTGCGTATGGCTCTACTTTCGGCCCCAGGAAGGTTTTTGCCTCGAATCGCTTATGCAAGTCGGCCCATTTCTCACGCGTCAAATCCACTAAAGGCTTTTTCTTGTCTGAGAAAATGGCCCTACCTTTGTTTCGAGAAAAGGGACTAGGAGGAAACACCACTTGAGGATTTAACTCCGAAGGGAAGTCTCCGAGAACGACTTCGGGTAAGGTTTCCTGCAACAAACCCGATCTTTGAACTCTAGTGTCGGTTTTTCTCTTCACATCGGGCGAGACATCCACATTGAGAGAAGCTTCTTTTGCATACTGAGTCATTGCACTGATTTCGGGAACCCAACCATTCAAGTAGCGAAGTGCATGCTGCAAATATACATAGTGGCTTCCCGAAGAAGGGCTCCAAGATGTCCCGGCTGCATGATTCACGAAACACTGGAGGAAAATTGTCACGAAGTGACGGTCAATGTCCATGGGTGGGGTCCGCATCTTGGCCTTATATTCATGCAAAAGCTGAGGGTTCATCTCGACCTCTTCTTTGCTGGGAGGCACCGATGGCATGGCCGCCTCTAGCACTTTTTCTAGAATGATTTTTGCAGCTGCAACCACTTGCGCTTGGCTCTGAAATAGTTTCACGCTTCGTTGCAGGGCAGTTATGTGCAGGTCAACCCTGATTGCATCGACGTTTTTTTTGTAAAACTTCTGGATTCCAAGCAAGAACGTCGAGAATGTTTGAATATTTGGGCGTAATTTCAGCTTTTCAAGACGGCAAAAAAACGCCCATGCAGTCAGCTGGTTATTGGTATAGTTCTTCATCAAAGCCTTGAGCGCAGCATTGAAAGCTGCAATATCCTTGTGTTTGAAAGCATCAAAGCGGGAAATGATTGAGGTGGCCGTGCAATCAGGGAGTTTCCCCCATTCATGACTGTTAGCCACACCATTGAAGTAGATCACAGCGGTGTAGGAATTTTCGGGAATGCCCCATTTATTTCTGGTGGCCATCACCTTATCGGCAAGCTCTTGTTTATTCTTTTCCAAACACCACTCGAGGATGGAGTTCATGCCTACCGCAGCAGCATCTTTGGGTGCAATGCGGCATAGCTCTAAAGCACGTGCTATATCATCGTCATGCTCAAGTAGCTGAATCACGTCACGAGTCACGAAGTATGGGTCCTGTATAGTTTGGCGATTGACTCCCAAAAGAGTCATTAATAAATTAGAGTCGATGGGCTTGCGAGAGAGTTTTCTGATTTTCATCAAGTTGTGAAATATATCCACCAGCTTGGGTTCTTTCATCTTCAAATCTAGCGCCTGAAACAGGCGCAAATTCATGGCTTTTCCATCGCTCGTTTGAAATGGAAATGTGTCGTACTTGGCCTTTAAAAGCAAAAGTGCCTTTTGATGTGAGATCCCGGACGCTTTAGTGGGCCGAAACGCTTTCTGTGTGGCCCTGGTGCCTTTTCGGGCAAATTGAGCATCACTGGTTTTCTTGAGTTGGCCAGTCTCAATATAATTCTCTAGCTTCCACCTGACATGGGTTCCCTTCTGAGAGGCCCTGGGTGCCTGAGATCGGAAACCCGAGAGCATTATAGATTCTGAAATGATACGGGGAGCCTAGATGATGCTTCTAGAGAAGTTGTATGCCAGATGGGATGTATGCGAAGAGCATGGGCCTGTATGCAGCACACAGTTGAGAAAGATACATCTTCTCTGACTGTGGTGTCAACAATACACATTGCTTTACATACACGAGTGACCCAATGGCTATGTCATCGCTTGAGAAGACTATCGGATATGGGCTTGAAGAATTATGTGTTTCATTCGGGGATGAGAAGATCCTGGCTATTGCCCGAAAAATCGCCCTTCTAGACCCGCAATCGGTAAAGGGTTTGGTGTGCCGTATGATAATGTTATTTACACTCCTGGATCGATACTTGATACCTAAGATGAGTGTTCTTGTTCAAAAACTCAACAGATTATCTCCGCAAATAGGCCAGCTCTTCATTACTCGTCTAGCGCTTGTGTTTAAGAAGGCATACATAAAAAACGATGCTTTGATGGTGAACTACGCCATCGAGTTCCTTTGCGAACTCTCCCCCATGAAAATTTTCGACAACATTCTCCTTATTCAGATTTTGCAGGTGCTTATCAATTCAAATCCCAATGAACTGGCCGTTTTGGTGGTTGGGCTAATCCTAGATAAACTGCGTCAGTATTTGGCATCAACCTCAAAGGTCGGATTAGAGATGGTCTACGAGCAGTTAGAAAAATTGCTGCAGCAGGAAAATCTTCCGCTAAATATCCAAAAAGAATTCAAGAACTTTGTGATGAGGGCGAGATCTATGGATACACCTGTTGAAGAAGCTGATGATGACGAAGATGTGCATTTTATTGACTTGTCACTGCATCTAGACCCACATACTGAGTTAAACCATCCTGAAGAGAGACATGAGACAAAAAAGAAACACGAGGAGAGAGAGAATGAGAAAGTGAAAAATGAGAAAGTTTCTGAAGCAAAACCAACAGTTCTCGATTATCAAAAGCCAATCAATATTGCAACTGAGGTCAAAACGGAGACTAAGTCCAAGTTTAATACGCGTCCCAAAATAGAAATTGAGCCTATGGATGCTGGATATAAGAAGACTGAGCCCGATTTCCATGCAGAAGCCCCCACGAATGAACCTTTGACTGTCCCTTCCCCTGCTGCAAACGAGCCCACTCCTACACTCGACCTTACTAATTCCAAGGCTATGGAGATCCAAAAAAGCATATATCTCACCATCATGTCCAGCATGTCTTCCGACGAAGCTGTACACAAAATACTTAAACTCATTCGCAAGGAAAAGCTCGACTATGAGGTGGTGGTGGATATGATCATAAAGTGCTGTGCTCAGGAAAAGACGTACCTGAAGTACTTTGGCGTGATTGGGGAGAAAATGTGTCAATTGAGCCGGCGCTGGTACGTGGCTTTTGCAACCGACTTTGTCGATAAGTACAACTCCATTTACCAATATGAGGGACCGCAGTTGCGTAACATAGGCAAATTCTTCGGTCACTTATTCGCTTGCGATGCTATGGCCGTAGCTGATACCTTGTCACATATCAAGTTGACTGAAACGGACACTTCTTCTGCAGGAAGGGTATTCATCAAGTTTCTATTCCAGGAGATGGTGGAGGAGTTGGGCGTGAAAGAGGTGCAACTGTTATTGCAGGACCCACAGATTCGGGGAACGATCACCGGCCTTTTTCCCGTGGTGGGCGTGTCTCATAGAGACTCAGACCGCATCATGTTTGCGATCAACTATTTTACTGCTATTGGCTTGGGAGTGCTCACTGAGGAAATGAGAGATGTGTTAAAAGAAGTGACGGCACAGAGAGGACGCAAGAGATCGAGAAGCCATTCTCCCGATAGTTCACGTTCTTACTCAAGGTCTTACTCCAGATCAAGGTCTTACTCCAGATCAAGATCATATTCTAGGTCCAGATCTCCTTCCCGGTCAAGGTCTTACTCCAGATCAAGATCATATTCTAGGTCCAGATCTCCTTCCCGGTCAAGGTCCAGATCTCAATCGTTCTCTAGATCCCCATCTCCACAGCAAACCGAAACAAGATTCTAATCCTATATCAAATTTGGTGCTTGTCAAGAGCCCTAAACCTGTATATATATTGCT
The DNA here is from genome assembly GCA_002370645.1 of Metschnikowia sp. 00-154.1. NCBI lineage: Eukaryota > Fungi > Ascomycota > Pichiomycetes > Serinales > Metschnikowiaceae > Metschnikowia > Metschnikowia sp. 00-154.1. Next base: position 26,376 of record NKZI01002259.1, on the reverse strand, counting down.
ACATAAAATTGAAATGGAGGCTAAGAATACCGTTTACAAGTAAACGCAATAAAAGAAATAACTTCTTCAGATTAGAACTGCTTTCGTGTTTTCAGAGAAAATGTATGCGAGAGGTGCCAATCAATAACATTTGGCGCGAGCCAGCTCGTCAGCATGACGTGATACAGTGTTTTTCAAAACTATTCAAACCAGTGCGACAAAATGTTTCAAACTAGCGCGACAAAATGTTTCGAACTACACTAGAAAANATTCAAACCAGTGCGACAAAATGTTTCAAACTAGCGCGACAAAATGTTTCGAACTACACTAGAAAAATGTTTCAAACCAATTACATCAAAAAGTTTCGTACACCCCTAACCAGTTGTTATATACAGGATAACAAGGAACCCAGTCCAGTTCCGTCCGTTTTGACCCCTTGATTGGTACTGCAAGACTCCCAAATGTACATATGACGCAATCGTCCAGATCTAAGATTTCAGAATATTGAATTCTAATGAAAGTTGGTGTGAAACATTATGCCATTTGATTTGAAAGACTATGCGAAGGGGTACGAAACATTTTGAATTATTGGTTTGTTTAATTTTGCTAGTGTGGTTCGAAACATTTTGTCGCACTGGTTTGAACCATTTTGTCGCGCTGGTTTGAATAGTTTTGAAAAACACTGTACATGACCCCAACCTTCCTCGAAGCGACCCGAGTTGTGCCGCGCCGGAGATATCGGCTTCCCGCACCGTCTAGCAACCTACGCTAAGCAATGGTGTGAGTGTAGAAGCCAAGGCAGTAGGTTAGAGTACGGTCAAGAAAGATATCTGTTAGGTTTACAATAAGGTCAGGGCGAAGATGTCACCTACTAAAATGCCAATCCGTTAATTTTCTTTGCAATAAATTTGGTATGATCAGAGGCTGTTATAAACTTCAAATATGGTAAGTGGTGCACGTGACCCAGAGGCGCGCTTTCGTAACCAATAACAGAGCTTCCAATAATCATCGCATTATTTATTGGCGTGCGTGTTTAGCAGTTGTATTTAAACAGAACAGCTCCCGCAAATTCCTGAGATTTTTTTCCCCATTAGTGAATAAACATGCCCGCCAAATTCGAAAAAGGATCTGAGAAAAAAGGTGCCAATCTTTTCAAAACTAGATGTTTGCAATGTCACACCGTTGAGGAAGGTGGCCCACACAAGGTCGGTCCTAACTTGCATGGTGTTTTCGGTAGAAAGTCCGGTCAAGCTGAGGGTTTCTCGTACACCGACGCCAACAAAAAGAAGGGTGTTGAGTGGACTGAGCAGACCATGAGTGACTACTTGGAGAACCCAAAGAAGTACATTCCTGGAACCAAGATGGCTTTCGGTGGTTTGAAGAAGCCTAAGGACAGAAACGACTTGGTCACTTACTTGGCCAACGCTACCAAATAGGCGTATATTTAATCATTATGTGTATATAGATCATAAACAAAATTCGTGAATGATGTATATTTGATATGAGACCTACTGGCTAATCACATTATGGTCACTAAAAAAACAGTAGAATTGCTGTAATTGTGTACAGGTTTGAAAATTACTATAAACTTCGGAGACGATAACCTAAGGCACTGGATTGCCTGACTGCTGGTCTGTCGAGCATGGCCAAACTTAGCATGGCTTTAGATGATGTGTCACATAGTACAATCCTCATTCTCTGACCAAGACTTGGTCAGTTTAATGCATTTACATGTCTCCATATTTATTATTTCTTACATACCTATATCGTGTGTATCTTCCCCGTGTCTATTTACTCGTTTATTTCCTGGAGATTTCCCACTCCACATTGGTGACACTCACCTCCTGGGCCTTGTTGTCATCATAATCATACCATTCTGCATCCTCCAAGTCAACTTCTGTAAAAACAGTTGGGGAATCGACACCTTTGCAAGTCCACTGACTTTCAGGGAAAAAGTCAAGGAAATCCACACCCCTGGCGTCAATTTCGAGAATATTGGCTGAAGTGCTTCCTTCACTAAGATTTTCTTTAGTACGTAAAATCAGAGCCGAGTGTTCGCTTTTGCAAAAGGAGCAACGAAATACAAAACTTGCCTCGCCTCGGGAGCCGCTGATTTCGTGTTGTTCAAAACGGTTGATATTGACATTCTTAGGGTGCACTTCTCTGCACTTGGTACATTCGATCTTGAATGTATACTCATAGGGTGACTCTGGGGTGTCCAATGGTTCAAGGCCTGTGACGTTTGAGAGTTCGCCTCTGATTTTGAGGTAAAACTTCACCATATGTAGAATACTTCAGAATTGGTGAAGAACTCTGAGGCTTTTGAAGAGGCCGGTATTATGTGCAGGCACTATTCACATGTAGGATTCTCCAATATGAGTCACTACTTTTTATTCTTTCGCCTGGCAATTCAAGATATGAGTTATTGAATGAATTTTATCACCTTTCATTGTCGAGGGGGAGGAGATTTCATAAGAGTTCGATTGATAAATCGGTTGATTCCGTGGACCAGTGCACCACACCATAGAGCGCGCAGGCAAAACGCCAAGACCACCATACTTGCTGAACCAGATGAGTCTAAATGACATAAAAGTTCCTGTCGAGGTCAACCCGACCGAAGACACAGAATGGAACGATATTCTCCGTGCACATGGTATCATCCCGGAGCGCCCCAAATCGCCCACTGAAGAGCTTGAGGAGATGTTGGAAGAAGCCGTCAAGAGTCAACACGAAAATAGGCTCCAGAACAAAACCTTGGACCAGTTGGAGCAGCTCGAAGGCGAAGAGGATGAAGACTTTCTTGAGGAGTATAAGATGCGGCGTTTCCAAGAGCTTCAGCAAGTCCAACAACGGGCCAAGTTTGGCAGTGTGTGTCACGTGACTAAACCCGAATATGAACAGGAAGTGACTCTTGCGTCCGACGACAACTTTGTCTTGCTCCACATGGCGTTGCAGCTGGCAGTTCAGAGCCGGCTCCTTAGTTCGCTCATGGTGAATTTGGCTAACAAGTTTCCCGAGATCAAATTCGCCGAAATCCCTGCCAACCGGTGTGTGGAAAACTACCCTGAATCCAACTGCCCCACTCTAATCATATACCACAAGAAAAACATTGTCAAGCAGTATGTCACCTTGACGGAACTAGGAGGCAGTGACTGCAAAATATCAGATTTGGAGCGGGTCTTGGTGGATCTTCAGGCGGTCAAGCAATCCGACGAGAGGCTCGTGATGAACCTGCAGGACGAAGATTTGGAGGAGGCCCACCGTCTTAGGTTTGTGAAAAAATCCATACGGAACGATGATGACTATGACGACGACGATGACTTTTATGAGTAAGAAGAATTCAATTTATAGGCCACCGCGGACCATTTAATTTCGAATTTGCATGAACTGCCACTTCTTCTTGATAAAGAAGTAATATAGAATTTTAGAATACTTCCCTAATGTTTCTGAATCAACTCAAAACTATGTGAAATCAATTGATTATTAAATTAAGTCGTTTGACGTCTTTTGAATTTGATTTATTTCGTAGTTGTCTGCTTTGAAGGTTCCATTGATGGCGTGGGAGACACGTTTAAGTGCCCATAACGTGGGTCATGACATTTTAGAGGGATTTGATTTGTTTCATTGACTCGTTTGATTTACATTAGATTGGAGACGTATGGGGTTGAGCAAAGCCTGATAGGACCTAAAGGTCAACAAAGACTGGTTAAACAGTCAAAACTTAAAAATCCTAAAACTCAAAATTAACAATGGATTGAAGACTAAAAGGACTAAAAGACCTCCCTGAATGGGCAGTTTCTACATGGTCACATGACTGAGGTCGCGTGCGGCGGAAGTGATTTGTTTTCGTGTGCCGATTATGCGGCGCGATGTGAGCTCATCAGGACTCAAATCACCGGCCGGCCCATCAGATTTGGCACCAAACCGTCACCGGCATCAATTTCCACCAGAACAAAGCTTCATAGCCGTAAACGGAGGATTTGTGGTTCGGGGCCAAAAGTGCGTTTCATCCGTGTAATTTATTTTATTCCAACATATTCCAACATTTTCCAACATATTCCAAACCATTTCATTCCAGTTTTGATCTATTCCAATCAACACCATTTTAATCTATTCCTTACTGTTTCATTCGATTTTTAACTCATCTATTTCACAACATTCCTTTAATATTGCAGATGGTATCTAATATCGGCCAAATCCAGCCCTGCAAGCACCTCCAGATGGTGCTCAGCTCCAAAGCTAATGCCACCGTGAAATCCACTTACCAACAAGCTGTGGCCATTTCCATCAGTATTAATGCCAGTCTCCAGAAATGCATGTCCTACACACAGATCAAAGACCAACAGCCTGTTAAACAAAAGAAATTGAATGAGTACAAGGCGCAGGTGCTACGGTGTTCAGGATGCTCGGAGTCCAACTTCTACTCCGTCTTTATATGCTTGCAGTGCCCGAATGTCGGGTGCTATTCCAAGCATGCAGTGGCTCATGCCAAGGCACTGAATCACATGTTTGCTATTGATTCCAGAAATGGGCTTATCTTTTGCTTCCAATGTATGGATTATAAGAACCACGGCGAGCTAGATGTGATCCGCGTGCAGGCCATTCTACAGAAAGCAGGCCAATCTGACCTTGCTCAACAGGCAGTACAGGAAAGACAGTCGGCCAAACTTGACGAAAAGTACATCAAGCCACTGAATCTTGCTCTCCTGGGAATCAAGGGAATCGTCAACCTCGGCTCCACGTGCTTCATGAGCTGCATATTGCAAACGTTGATCCACAACCCATTAGTCAAAATGCAATTTTTTAACAATGACACACACTTTTTTAACTGTCCCTGCCAGCCAGCCTATAGCGCAGGAGACCCCATTGACAGTTCACTGGCCTGTATCACGTGTTCAGTGGACATGATCTTCCGGGATTTTTACACTTCCTCTTCCCAGGAAGGGTATGGAATTACGAATTTACTAAGCACGGCATGGTATAAGAACCAGTCTCTTGCTGGGTTTCAGGAGCAAGATGCACATGAGTTCTGGCAGTTTTTGCTCAATGAGTTTCACAATGATTACGAACGTGTGCGTCTGACCTTGCACCTCAACGGAAATGAACTCGAACCTGAAAATGGAAGCCAAAATGGAAGTACATCTGGTTCTAGTGACACCTCCCACATATCCTGCGGATGCATCATGCATTCCACCTTTCTGGGAGAATTAGAAAGTTCGGTCATTTGCTCGTCATGTGAATCCGTCACCAAAACCGTCGATCCATTAATTGATTTGTCCTTGGAAATCATCAATAAGCGGAATAACCCGTCGCTTCAGGACTGTTTAGACCAATTCACGCGAAGCGAAATCTTGGATGTCAAGTATCAATGTCAATCATGTGGGAAAAACACCAAGGCTCATAAAACCTTGCGGATTAAGCAGTTCCCTAATGTTTTGAGTATCCAACTTAAAAGATTCGAGCATAATTTTTCTAGTGACAAGTCCACCAAGATTGACGACAAGGTGGCCATCCCATTATTCTTGGATCTCTCCAAATATGCATCCGACGCTGGAGATAACACGGCTGGAAACTCCGACAGGAAGGTCTACGAATTATTCGCAATGGTCAATCATTCAGGTCTGGTCAATACTGGTCATTACATCGCGCTCATAAAAAGTGGGTCTGGCCAGTGGCTTCGGTTTGACGATAGTGTGGTGTCTTATGTGTCCCAGGAGGAAGTGCGGAATAGCAAGGCCTATCTTTTGTTTTATATTGCACATTCCATCTAGATTGCATCCACTGCTGGCGTAAAGAATTATCTGTTGGTGCAAACGAATTAATATATATAATCAAGCAACTAGAGAACGGGGATTAGATCGCTTATAGAGAAGCATAAGGAATATAACACTTTTGAAAAATAACTAATCGTCGGAAGACAAACTGTTGGAGATTGGGGGGATTTTTCAAATTTTTTCTGTATATGCCAACCAGGTGTTGGATTTCAAAAATCTGACTCCTGGGCTTCCAACTTCACTTAATAGGCCATACTGAGCTTCTCGTAAAAAACATACAATTGACTGATATCTTAATAAGTAATCATTAGCTTGACCAGTGGAGGGCAACCTATGACTAGCCAATACTTATTCACGTAACCCAAGGTTACTTTAGGTTTCACTGACAAATGAACAGAAGTATCGGAGTACCTGGCGTTTCAACAAGAAAGTTACAGAGCCTTTATATGGTCTAAGAATCTATTTTAGTCTTGTATGATTGTGTGTTAGACTATAGTAGGAAGTAGCAGCGAAATACTCAGCTGAACGGTACTAGATTAGTCTCATAGTAATACAGTAGAGAAGAATGGGTTGGGAAATTATTGCCGTGTGTTAGGGCAAAAGCTGAACTTTGTTGATTTGTTTTTATGTTTGGTTATGTTAACTTAATTTTGTTGTATGAACTTGTTTATTTTTATTCAGTGAGCCATTGAAAGTGTATAGTGTATAGCGTATAGTATACTAGTGTACTACGGAACCCTTAATAGTGATATGGTATTGATATCTAGTCAAAGACATACACAGTTCATATCAACCTCTACTAATGATTTTGTGAGTGAATTGCAGCGAGGATGTGTCCCGAAAGATGCCTCTAAGAGATACCAACAGCTACTCAATGCACTTTGTAGATCTTACATTGGCTTTAGAATTATATAAGATCAAGCATATATTCATAATCGTAGCTATCAATCAAAGCAAGTGATAGGCTTCTGGCTTTAAAGCCAACTAATAAAGAAGAAGCTTAACGCTTTTCTAACTTGCGGCGATGAGAAGAGAAATTTTTGGTGGCAACATGCATAGATTGCTCGACCTTTTCCTTGTTCTTCTTCAAAGCCTCATACTCTTGTTTTAAACTCTCGAGTCTATCAAAAGAGATTTTTCTTAAGTCAGTTCTCTTGCACCGGTTCATAAATCTGACTTGTGTTGCAGTAGATTTGCATTTAAACACTTCATCAATGTATTCATCAGTCACATCCACATCTTTATTCTCCTTTCTGAAGATTGCTTTGTACTGCTCATGGCAGCCTATCTTATAGTTGAGGGCCCTGTCATATTGACTCAAGATCTCGGAAGCTCTAGTTGTGAGACCATCCTCCATTCTCCGAAGAGCAAGGTAGGCACTTTTGGTCATTGAACTAAATTTTGCCTGAGTCTCGTAGTGCTGTATCAATCTTTCCTCAAACTTGTCCATCAACTCTAACAGATTTTTGTGGCGATTCATTTCTGCACAAGTCTCAAGGAAACTATCTGAGCAGCCATTCAAGTTGGCCACTAATAAGTGCAAATAATGTTGAATCTTGTCAAAATTGGAGAAGTACTCGTTGAACTTTTCCTCACACACTGTGATCAATTCATCCTGAGCCGTAATAAAGATTTGCATCTGCAATTGATTTCTTATCTTGAATAACTCCTTTCTTTCTTCATGGCAATCGGTAAGGTTCATCATAGTAAACTGGTTAATGGCAGCAAAGTGTTGCATAGCTTCTTCAGCCTTTTGAAACTCCTTGGTTAAGTCAATATCCGGGATGCGAAGAAGTTCATCTCCAGAGTGTTTGACCGTCTTCAAAATACCTTTCAATTCTTTGTTCCTGTTGATGTTTTTTCCGTCATCTTGGGTCTTTCCTTCCTCTAAGTCACTTTCGTATACACTCAGCGAGGTCTCAACACTTTGGTCGTCGCGCGCACTGTTATTTGTCCAAAACTTCACCTTGCTATCTTTGCGCCAAATCGGAGTAGATTTTGTCAAAGATTTCAAAAGACTGCCTATTTTTACCGAACCCTCCAGATTGAGAGAATCATTACTTGATACCCGCAAGCCACGTTTACCCAAATCTATCTTCAGCTTCGTCTTAAGATTCTTCCATAACTTGCCGGAAAGCACAGCAGTCTGGAAACTATCAAGACTCAGCCTAAGAGAGTTATTGGATGACTGTGGGCTTAAAGAGATATCAGGAAGGGTTTCGGGAACATTGCAACTGTCTTTGTCATCTTTGACACAAACAGGTAAAACACAGGGATCTCTAGAGACAGCCCTAGAACGTTTAGGAACCTTAACTCGGATCTTCGCTACTTTTTTTGCTTCCAAACGGTCCACTTGGGTCATTTCTGTCTCCAGGACTCCTGGCTGCGAAATGACATTATCAGATGCACATGAAGCAGACGAACGATTAGAGGACGCAAAACTATCGACACTATTGGCACTCACTGCTGGCGGGCCCTCCAGGGAAGCGCTTGCAACAATGGCGGGAGAATCCGTACTCAGAACGTTCGACTTTTTCAGAGAATTTCTGACTTTGTCCGCTAGCCTTTTAGCGGAGTCGCGGAAGGAGCGAAATGGGTGCCAGACACGTTTTTCAGAGGCAAGGTTAGTAGCGTTTTCCAAGGGGTTTTCACAAGGTTCCTGTTTTGATTCGGTCACAGTAATATTTCGGGGTCGTTTTGGCTTGGACAGTACAGGCTTGACGGTTGAGATTTTCTTGCCGGGCTTTTTCCGAAGAGCCTTCTTGGAAGGTTTTTTCCCAGATTTTTTGACGGACCGCTTAGGATTTTCAATGGGTTCTTCGACTTTTTCAACGGGGGTTTCAACAGGGGTTTCTAAGAGGTTATTATTTTCAACAGGAATTTCATCAAGAATTTCAGGTTTCACAGAAGAATCAGAACACTTGGGCACCACCGGAGTGGTTTTGCGCTTCGTAGAAAAAAATCCAAAGAACTTAAAGAACTTTGGGACTTTTTTTTCAGGTTTTTCATCAGGGATATCATCAAGAACCGGAGACACAGGCTTGGGCACAGAAATTTTCAGGTCATTTTGATTTGACTTTTTAGTTTCAGGCTTTGTGAAACTAGACGTTTGCGGCACATGAATGCAAGGAATTTCGCGAACCAAGTTGGCTTTCTTGGGAGAGTATTCCAAAGCGGGCTTCTCAATAACAGCAGCAGGTGTCAGAACAGGAATAGGTGTCAGAACAGGAGTCAGAACAGGAACAGGGGTCAGAACAGGAATAGGAGTCAGAACAGGAACAGGAGTCAGAACATTGGGGGTGGGTTGCTGACCAGGGACAGGTTGCCGAACTAGGAAGTGTTGCCGAACAGATAAAGGTTGCTGAACTGGTAAAGGTTGCTGAACTAGGTCATGTTCCTTGGTAGGAGCCTGCTCACGACCATTAAACAAGTGATGCGGAAAATCAATTTCGTCGCAGTCATCTTCAACATCAGGAACGTTGACATGACTATGAGAACTTTCGGGAAGAGATTCATAAACAGTGGGCACAGGAGAAAGCACTTTAGGCTCGGCTTTCTCCAGAACTTGTTTTTGAGATCTCGCGAAAAACAGGGAAAATTTGAAGAAGGAAAGAAGACTGAAGGTAGCTTCACGCTCCTCCACTTCCTCTTCAATGGGTTCAAGGACAGGGACTTCGATTTTCCAGGTACTCGCCAAGCTGGAGGTTTGAGAATTTGGTCTCGAACCCTGATTCAGCTCGCCATTCTTAGCAGTTAAGGTGTTGCATTCAGAACCTGCGGCGGCAGCTTCTGCCAAACGAGCCTCCTTTTCCTTTTCTTCCTGCTCCCTTGCTTCCTTTTCCTTTGCTTCCTTTTCCAATGCCTCCAATCTCAATGCCTCCAATCTTAATGCCTCCAATCTTTTGGCTTCAATGTGGTCCTTAATGGCTTCGGCGTTCTTGCGTCTGCGCTCAAGCTCGTCCTCAGCAGGTCTCTCTTTACGAGAGATTTCAAGCCGCTTCTTGGTCATCTTCAGCATTGGAGCATGCACAACATGTCTGCTAGCACAAGGCAGTTCATTGTCCTGAGGTAACTCTGGCATCCAAGAGGAAACCTGGTCCTTCAACACATTGAAGCCATTCAAAAGGGCACTTTCAAAGGGTGCAGTGATGCCACCCTGATTCTTCTCCGTTCCAGGAAAAGTTCCAGGCATCATCTCCCCGTCTTTGGTACTAGGACGTGTCCGGGTACGAGGCCGAGGAGAGCCATAGCCGTAGATAGGGCTTCCATTCTCAGTGGTTTTGTACGAGACTTTCGGAGTAGGACCTCCACGACGATCAGCGTATCCCCGGAACTCCAATTTTGGAGTTCCAGGCTCTTCGTCTGGAATAACAATCACCTCCTGTCGTCTCTTTGCAAGCTCGTCTCTTGCCTTGATCTGCCTTTCAAGCTCCTTTTCCTCGTCCTCCTTAGTAACATGAGGCTTGGGCTCGAGCTGGGCGTTAAGGAAGTAGTCGGTCGGATGGTAGGTTGTAATCACATCAATTCCGGTACCAGGTTTAGTTTGGGGCTGAACCTGGTTGCGGGTTGAGTCTCTCTTGACATACAGTGTCTTAAACTCATACGGGTTTACTTTGGGTTTTTCCCATTGAACAGTGGTCTCGGGCGGCAAAGCGCTAGAGCCACGAAATGGGCTGTCGGGGGAATTCATCGAAAACACAACTCTAAGTGACAAGGTGTTACTCTGTTGCGGTCAATGAAAGGTGTAGTAGTGTAGTTTTAAAAGTTGCGAAATCTCAGAATATATACAGAATATCACTCAGAGACACAGACACAGACACAGACGCCCACAGAGAGAAATCATCACAGTGTGAGTACCATTCAAGCAACAAACTGCATTGTGAAACTGGAATTCACTTTTCGAACATGAAATACAAAAAAGCATTACCAAACTGAGCCTTTGTGACCCCAATTTTATCCAAATAGCTAGTAGGTACCGGACGTATTCTTGGTGGTAAATTGTGCATTGTTTGGACTTTCCTACGGAATAAGACCTATTTCTTATCAGCAAATATTATAAATGAACTTCTACTCAGATTAATTTCTCTACTCGGGCATGAAAAATTTGAAATTCGGAAGGTCTACAGTATGGCTAAGGTCTCACAGAAAATGGCTGCGAAATGTTGAGAAACAGGAGCCGCGGGTAGCAACTCGCAGTCTCTCTGGGACCGTGGCCACTCATGTGACTGTGGTCGTGTGAAAGCTCACCCCAATTTAAAAGGACAAGCTCCCGCTATTCGATAAGAGTATCCGAAATATATATCAACTGAGGGAGGACATACTAAGATATCTCCCGACGCCAGATCCACCAATATTATTTAGTGTAGAGGTACTGGTGTTTACTAAGGACCTGGACTGATTCTCTTCAGGAAAAAACCCTGCAGATCTACTCTTAGTGTATGCATAATTCATTACTTGATCAGTGACATGGTTTCATAAAGTCACTGACCGGGTTTTATAAAGTCGTCGGCAGAAATATGTGCCTTGTCACACATATTCTTAAATAAGCCGTTTTGCCGGTATAAGGTCCAGGGCGTGCCCTTCTCAACCACTTGACCTTGGTCCATGACCAAGATCCGGTCGTAATTCAAAATGGTACGCAACCGGTGCGCGATACATAAGATCGTGCTCCGGTTAAACTCTCGGCTGATCGTGTTTTGGATCTTGGCGTCAGTCTCGTAGTCCACGGACGATGTAGCTTCATCCAAGATCAAGATTTTGGAATCGCGAACCAAGGACCGGGCTAAGGCAATCAACTGTTTTTCACCAAGCGAGAAGTTTCCTCCATCATCATCAACAATCTGGTCCAAGTGGTACTTGTGAAGCTCTTCATAGTTGCTACCCTGTAAGGAGGTTGCCTTGATCTTGGACAAAATGTCCAGGTCAATGAGTCCAGAGCGGCGGACGGCGTCCCACAACAACTCGTCATCGAATTGTTGGAATGGATCCAAATTTTTCCGGATAGAGCCCTGGAAAAGCACTGGATCCTGTGGAATAATCGACAACTTGGACCGCAAGTCGTGCAAGCCCATTTGCGAGATGTCAAGGCCGTCGATAGTGATGGACCCGGACTCCAACTCATTCAACCGGTACAAACCGCCCATAATCGACGATTTTCCAGCACCAGTCCGGCCACAGATGCCCAATTTTTCTCCAGGATAAACTCCAAAGTTCAAGTCCTTCAAGACAAGAGGCAAGTTCTCCCTGTATCTCATGGACACATCATTGAATTGTATGTAGCCTGCAATGGGCCATTCCTTTGGAGGCTTAGTCTCAGATTTCTGGTAAGCTGCTTCTTGTGGCAAGCTGAAGGCATACGAGTGCAATCTTTCCACCGAGTTCATTTCATTCTCCACCTGTGTCATGGCTCTCACAGTCAATGATAAGAGTCCCACAATTTGAATCACGTAATTCAATAATAAACCAGTGGATGATGCAGAAATGTTGAACTGGTTGGTCACACACAACAAAGAGATCAAAAGAGCAAATGTTGCGGCAATGATGTCCAAGTATACACACAACCATCTTTGGTTTGCAATCGAGAGGAAGTATGCTTCGTTCATGCGGTTCAACAAGTAGTCATTCTTCTCAATGAACCGCTGCTCAGCCTTGTAAGCTTTAATAACTGTCATACCACTCAAAACCTCGTTGAAGTTGTTGTAAACCACAGATCTTTGCACTGCTTCCAATCTCTTAATTTCCCTGGATGATCCTGAGTACAAACTGGAAAACACCATGAACATGAACACTAAGAATGGCACAGCAATGAGAAACCATGGCAAGTAGCAACAGCAAAGAATGATAATTCCGATGATAGTAGCAAAGGGGAAGATAAACAACCGCGTCTGCTCGCCAAGCTGGTTGTCCAAAGAGTCTGTGTCTTTGGTAAATCTGTTGAGAACTCTTCCCAAAGGGTTAGTGTCCATGAAGCTCATGGGCACGTGCAAGATCTTCTCGACGGCCTTGACATTCAACATCTTGGCCGACCGGTTATTCATGTAGCCCAACATGGTGAACTGGATACCGGTGAAGAACACCGTCAACACGGAGAACATAACGTAGAGCGAGATGTAAAGCTTTTCCAGGACATTGTCGAATCTCTTCTCCATCCAGAAAGATAACCAGGTGTTGGTAAATAACTGGCAAAAAGTGGAGAGTGCCACAAGTAAGAGAAAAATGGGAGCAGCAAACATACCAAAGATGCCGGATCCCAACTGAATGAATTTCTTGTATACGTCCCAGGAGACTGCATTGACTGAAACATCTTCATCTTCAATGGTTTTTCCGAACTTTTTAATGGCGTTTTCGGGCTCTCCCGTGGCCGCTCTGTGCACCTCTATATCACCCTCTTTATGAGAAATGTGAACGGGAGCATTTCCCGGCAAAAGGCAAAGGTTCTTGGCCACATCCTCATTAGAGTAATTGATTTCATCGGATACATTGTCCACGTTTTCCTGCTCCTTAATGGCCTCATCACTGTGCTGCACCAATTTCTTGAAAGCTGCATTTCTCATGATGAGCTCACTAGAAGTGCCACAGTCAACCGATCCGTCTCCGTTCAAAAAGACAATTTTGTCTGCAGAAGAAACCAATGACAATTGATGAGTGGCCAAGATGCGAGTATGGTTGCGCAACAAGTCTCCAAACAAGCTGTTGATGATGTGCTTTCCAACTCTAGAGTCGACTGCAGAGAGCACATCGTCAAAGAGGAGGATGCTGGCGTCATTGTAGACGGCACGGGCCAAGTTGATTCTTGCCTTTTGGCCTCCAGAAAGCGTCACACCCTTTTCCCCTATTTCCGTCATATCGCCATGGCTCAACACTTTCAAGTCGTCTTCCAAGCAGCAAGCTTCAATAATCTTCTGGTATCTTTCAGGCTCAAAGGGGTTGCCGAAAATGATGTTGTCACGAACAGTGGCATTTTGGATCCACGGAGCCCCACACAAGAGAAGGTCAGGACACACCTGGAATTTGGCGGTGGATGGGTTGCTTAACTGCATGAAGCCAGCAATTGCTGAGAGAAGGGATGATTTACCCAGGCCAATGACTCCGGTGATCACCACGAAGTCCCCCTTGTTGACGGTCAAATTCACGTCAAAAAGGCCCCTGAACATCTTAGAATCCTGTACTAGGCTGTGTGTAAGGAACAGGTCCAGTTCTGAGGCGTAGGAAGAAACCTCCTTTTGCTCGACAATGTGGTTTGTTTTCTCAAAGTTGTTCTTGTTTCTTTCTTTGGCTTTCTTATCCAAATCCTCCCAAAGCGATTCCGATGTATTGTTGTTGGAATTGTGGAAGTTTTCCCAAATAAAGTCTGCATGAGCAATATTAATAACAGGAGCCTTTTCATCGTAGCTTTCAGTGTTTTTGGCAAACTCAAAAGTGGAAGCAGTACCACTTGGAGCCTTGGTGAAGTATTGGTCCTCAGAAACGTTCAATTTCTCCTCAAGAGCATTGTCAAACTCAGAAGCCCCAAGAAAGTCCTTGCATCTGCGGAACCCAATAATGGCATCTGCTCCGGTTGCCAAAGCAATGGGCAACAACATGATGGCCTGGGCCAAGATAGAAAACAACGATAAAGACGAGAAAACCTGGCCAGGAGCCTTCATATTATCCAGCGCCCACATAGTGACAAAAGACACCATGGACGTCAAGGTAGGCAAGGTCACGGCATAGGCAGTGATAAAGTTTCTCAAAACATCTATTTGGAAGATGAACAGCATCTCACGCCGGCGCACGCGCGTGATGTTTTCTTTGTAGGCGTCTTCCCACGCGTAGAACTTAATCACCTTGATATTGTTGAGTACTTCCCGCATCAAACTAATGCGCTCATCCGTATACTTGACCACCCGTTCTCTCAAAGTATAAAGCTTCGAAGTCAAAAGTACGCACACCACCAAAGAAATTATAAAGAGCCCGATTCCTGCCAATGATGTTACTCCAATATTGTGCAACAACAAGCCCACAGCAATGGCAACGGGAATAGGAAAGCAAAGCACAAGCGGCTGGAAACCAATGGCCAAGTCGATTCTCGAGAGATCCGTGGTCATCAAACTTGTGATCCTGCCTGTGGTGAATTTGTGTTTCAGTTTGGCCAGCAATTTGAAACTCTTCAACATCACGTCCTTGGTCAAGATGGATTTGGTGGATGCTCCCACTAACATGGCGTTGTGAAAAAAATGGTTCAACAACATACCATTGATGAAAATCAAAACCACTGCACCAATAGTGTACCCGACTCCATCCTTCACGGTGGAGGTGACTCCGTAGTACGAGTAACTCACGTAATCGATGATGCGGCGTGTGATCAAAGGTGCACATGCTTGACATGCGAACGAGCAGGCCAAGAAGAAACACAGTAGACTGTACTGCCACTTGAAGGTGAGGAAAAGCGCGTATGGAATGGCGTACATAGGCCACTCGTAGTGGTGTGGGTCTAGGTCAGCATCGCTTCCACGGCCCTTCTTATGCAACTTGCGCAACTTCTTGGCCCGGTCATTTCTCAAAATCTTCTCCAAGTTTTCCCGGAAGCGCATGTGCATGTCCTGGACGGTCAACTCCTTGGGAAGGTACCACAAGTCATCGGGGACTAAAGTACGCTTGTAACCCTTTTTGATGATGGGCCAGAGCCACATGAATACTACTTGTGAGTAGATCGGTGCTGAGAGCCATGGGTATGGCTGTCTCTCTTCCTCGGTGGGGATTGGGGGGACGTCTTTGCTGAAGAAAAAGCTAAACCAGCGCTTTTCGTTCTTGAGCTCTGCAACACCGCTCTCGAGAGCCAGGATCCGCTCCAGGTCAGCCTGGATTTCGGCCTGCTTCTTGGCCAACTTGCGTTGGGCCTGTTGGCGCCGCTTTTCATGATTCTGGCGGCGACGTTCATCGTGGTCCGACTCTTCCATGATTTTCTCCGGAAGAATCTTCATATGGCGGGAAGATTTCCGGATTCCGTCCAATGACAGGTCGTCCAGCTGGTAGTCCACGTATGTGTAGGTTGTGTCTGAGATGGCTGACGAGGCTAGGTGTGATTCCCTTTTGCGATGATTGTTTTCGATCTGATTGTAGGGTGTGCTCTCAGCAATCTCGTGACCGTGGCTGTAGCGCTGGAAGTAGGGGTTTTGCTGGTTTTGGGGTGTTCGGGACTCTTCCTGGTTCCGTTGCCTCTTGTTTTTTTGGACCCGTGAATAGTAGTCACTGTTGGAGGCAGGCATGGTTAGGGTATAAAAGCGATATCAAACCGCGGAGGGTATAATGTGTCTCAAAAGAGAGAAAGGAACAAAGTAGTAAGGGGACCGAAAAAGAAGGGGTCTTAAATTGTATGGAGTGTCAAACTGATTGGGGGATCGGTATATAAATGGATCGGACCCATGAACGTTTTTTTTTGCCCATGCATGCCCGCTCCGCTCCGTACATTGCCGGACATGGTTTTTCCTGTTTTCAGTCATATCATAATAATCTCGCGCAGCAACTAGCGTCCTGAGATGGGCAGCAGCCTGCATGGGACGCATTCCATATACTCAGAAGAGGAATTACGGCCTCCGAAAGTTGCACCGCGCAGATCTGTATGTAAGAATCCCTGGTTGTATGTAAGAATCTAGAGGGAATTTGATTCTTCGCGCTACTGTGTGCAGTCGAAATCTCCTTTTTGACCTATTTCAAATGTGGGGAAGGCCGAGAGGACAATCTAAGCAACTTTCGGGTCTGAACTAAGCGAGCTGCTCCCCTCATCGCTTAGTGGTTTTTTTTGTCACCCGAGAATTTGCCTTTTTCTGCACTTTGAGATATGATGACTGACGCTGACACATTTGTAACGGCCCCTGTTCTATCTAGGGACTTTATGCAAATGTATGCACGCGTGCTACCTATTACCATCCTCCGCTCCTACTATTCGCACAAATAAATAGTGGTAACTGTACTATGAGCGCGTCATTGAAACTGCTAAATCAGGATTAGAAAGGTATACACCATCATTGCAAGGTAAAATTCTCATCACTAGCTCACCTTTTTTTCTATAGACACTTCGGGGTTTAATCACACTATCTACGAGCTACTTGAACATTCATTAGCAATACAAGCAGATGACCACTATGTTTTTTTTCGCTTTTACTCGCAACAAATACGTGGAGCTTCTAATTGCTTTCGATAGCTCATTAATATCACCCCTAACTCTACAAAAAGAAGGTCCGTTTGATTATTCATTTGCTCCAATGGAGAACAAAGCAAAGCGCTAATTTATTAAACATTAATATACTCTTTAAAGTGTAACACATTTTCAATTCTGTGTTGCACCCTGTATCTAGAAGAGCTTAATTCAATTCCCATAACTTTTTAAAATGAAAATTTATTCATGATTGTTTGGTGTTCGACGAATATTCTTTGAATTTTAGTGCATTTCAATGTAATTATTTCCACTGCAATGTTATTGACACCTGCTTACCTCCATTATTTAGTTGAAGGCAAAATCGATCTTTTCAAAGCAGCTAAGTTTTCTTTGCGCTTCACACTTGTATTTTCTTTATCAAAACATTCGGGTCATCCAAATCGAGGTCAATAAAAAGCTATTTATTGTTCTTTTGCAATCGAATTGGACTAGCTTCATTTTGTATTTCCCTTTCATTCTTCACTGTGAGCCTTAGCTCTATTGTCCTACCCTTGGTTAAACCGTAACTATCATCCTACAATCTAGAACTTAATTCAGCTCAAGCTTACTTCTGTTGCCTTCTCGCTTGTTTGATATGCTAACTTTTTAAAAAATAAGTGTGCCATCATTGTACTCTTTCGAAACTTAGTCTACTCATTTCATATAAAGAAGAAAGACTCAATTATACTTCTGTAATTTAAAAGCTTTCAAGACCATCACCACCGTTAAGATTAAGACTTATCGTATCAAGTGACTGTTATAAATGCTTTGAAACGCGTGTCTTCTTTCTCGTGCAAGGGTGCATTTTCTATCACTTCTAGCTCGGCAAAAAAAAAAAAAAACACTGGAATCTATCTTCATGAACCCGAATTACACAAACCAAGCCTTACTCTGCTCGCCGTGCCCCAAGGGCTTACTAAATTCACGACAAAAAGGTAGGATATGAGGCACCTACTGAAACAAATCATGTTATGTATCAAGCTTAAATAATATTTTTCGTATGTTTAGATCAAAGTTTAAAAGCAAAGGCATTAAGAATACACCATAATACATATTATATATGAACGTATTAATTGTCATACAAACGGCCGAAAAGGTGAAACCCACATGCTCAGAGACGAAAGATCCCCGCGATGAAATTTCCTTGGGAAGCTCTCGGAGTATCAAAATATGGTCAATTGAAAAGCAAAATACTTCATCCATTAGGTCAGATACTCCTATGGTTCTTCATATCATACTATCATGGGTAGTAGGGACTGGCAAGATTAGTATGAGCAGCCTTAGTGGGAACTAGAAGGCTCCTGTGGATTAATACATGGAGCTTGGTCAATTTTTCTTTAGCAGTAATACTAATTATCATTGAACTCTCACTCTTATCAAACATCCACAAGGTTATTCTGAAGAAACCTTGAATATGTCAATTAACTGGCATGTGTTGGAGAAATCTAGCCAAGCTCGCAACCTAAAAATAGGATTACTGCGCGTATTAATGTTTTCTTTACATTTCATTGTGTTTCTTAAGCCGCAATCAATTCAATAAAAGCTATGATATGTACTGGTGTGGCATATCTGGATTCATGCCTGAGACATTCTGGATATCCTTCAGTCGACATGCGAATTGAAAATCCATACCAATGCTCTAAGGTACCAGAACTCAGCTGATTATGAAGACCAGAATCGGAATTAATGATTAATCTTCAAAATACAATTGATACATCTTTTTCTTATTCGGATGTTTTGGGGTTGCATTAACAGTCAGAATTATTGTCACGTGACATTCCACATCTGTTGTCGTGTGATAGAGTTTGAAGACGATTTATTCGGGACTGTCTTGTTTGTAGCCTAGATCCTGAAAAATCGTGATTTGGAAATATGAAATGAATACAATACCTTAGTCAAAAGCAGGGACTGCACAAACCTCTCAGCTCCCGTTTCTTCCAACCACGCCCAAATAATGCACTCTCTTCTGCCATACGATTCACACTGACTTCTCCAAAACTAAAAAATTTGGTGGCTATACGACTCTTTTTTTGGACAACAAATAATTGTAGTCTCTGGATTTTTCTTCAAGGTTTTTTTTAAGTTCCAAATAATATTTGTATCGCTGATAATTCTATACGCATAATTCCATAACAATGGCAGTTTTTCGCACAATGTTTGAGTTCTCAAGAAACGAATCAAAGCATAAAAAATCACAAATGACCGTGATTATTCTCAAAGACCTATTTTTATGGCTTTCTTAGCACTTTAATCTTAGATTTCAAATCATATCTAATTTCATGATTTTTAAATTCATTTGAGTGGTCGGGTCGTGTTCGAATTTAATTAAAACGATTAACCTGTATATAACCATATCCCCCACCAATCTACAACTGTGTTTACGTTACAGTGTTTTTCAAAACTATTCAAACCAGCGCCGTAAAATGTTTCCAACCAAGAAGACAGAATAGTTCAAACCAGCGCGGCAAGACGATTCAAACCACATTAGCAAAATTAAACAAACCAATACACATAACCTCTAACAACTTGTTGTATACAGGATAACAAGGAAACCACTTCAGTTCCGTCCGTTTTGACCCTTGATTGGTACTACAAAACTCCCAAATGTAGTACATATGAGGCAATCCTCCAGATTTAAGATTTAAGATTATTAAATTCTAATGAAAGTTGGTGTGAAACATTACGCCATTTGGTTTGAAACACTGTGCGAAGGGTGTACGAAACCTTTGTTTGTTTAATTTTGCTAGTGTGGTTCGAAACATTTTGTCGCGCTAGTTTGAATAGTTTTGTCGCGTTGGTTTGAATAGTTTTGAAAAACACTGTACAAGACTTCCCTAACGTCCGGTGCAGTATCAAAATAATCGAAATGCCTGACTTATATGATTGATGCCTACACACGAACCACCTGACAATTCACGGTTCTAGAGTAGCAGCAACTACAACTTTAATAAGAGCTGGAGGGATTGATTGTGCATCCTGCCGATTCTATACAATATTTGAAGAGTTCACAGTATGACGACAGAAAAGACGTCAAGACGAGGTGGATAGCGAATGAACATGGTGAATATACATGTGAGTGCACATGGTGGATGAACATTGCAAATGCACGTGATCACTTTATCAGCATATTGAGGCACTCTGGCTCACTCCCAATCAGCTTGTTCGTAAGGATTCACGTGGAAGGGTCCGAGATGCTCAAGTACTTGTATTTCTTCTTTGTGATATCGTAGCAGTCGTTCAAAGCATCGTTGTCCACGAACCAGGACACTTTGCCCGCAGCACCCTCGTTGACAATGGAGCTAGGCAAGCCCTTCTCCGGTCTTTCCATAATGATTCTCATAATAGGAGCCTTGGTCAAACCCTCTACCACGAAACTGACTCTTTGCGCATGGCAAATTACAGGAATCGATAAAGTGATTCTGTTTTCAGGGCCCAGTGGGGCGTTCAGCACAGGCATACACCAGGCCAAGTCCTCTCTTAACTGCTCACCGTGGTTGGGGAAAAGCAGCGCAATATGACCATCGGGTGCACATCCAAGAAGCAAAAGATTGAACATAGGGAGCTTGACCGAATCCTTTTTAGCAAAGTTATCGATGAGAAGTTTTTCGTAGCTATCGGCACATTCCTGGGGATCGTCGATCAACAGTTCATCAATGTGAAACACATTGGGTTTTTTTTCCAGCTTGATTAAATCAAAGATCTCACGCTTGGCAGCACCGTAATTGGAGTCGGGGCTATCGAATGGCACCAAACGCTCGTCCGTGAAGTAGATGTCCCATTTGTCCCATTCTATAGCGTCTTCTCTGGGCAACAAACCCTGGTGCAAGATCTTTATAAGCGATCCTCCACTAATAGCAATTTTAAAGCGCAACTCCAGTCTCTTCTTCAACTTCGGATTGCGCCGAGGTGTTCCACTGACGGTACTCTCCAAGGCGCCACTGCTGCTGCTTCGGGAATTGCCAAAAGCCATACCTGTACTGTGGGCCAGAATTGAGCTCAGCGAGGGGTGCTCTAACATAGTGGGTCGAGCTATCTTCAATCGTTCTATCTCATCCTTATCCAAGGTATTGTAGAGGGTGTTGTTCTGGGCGGTTATTATAAGATCTGCCACAGCATCCGCAACGCCATCAAATTTGGGAAACGAGTATATCAAAGGCACGTTCGTGGTCATGACAATTCGTTTGGACTTGATGAAATTCCAGCGTCGGGTAGGGGTTTAGGATACGATACGAGTTTCGGAAGTTTCGGGTGGCACAATCTAGGTCAGTGATTCAGTTAGGGGTTTCTATTGAGAGCCGGACAATGCGATGGCGCACGGAGAGGATGAAACTGCAGGAAGGTTAAATAGCAAGAATTAGCGACGTCGGTCAACACGGGGAAGACAAATGACTCGTGGAATAAAAGTGTGTATCAACAAAACTAGTCAAAGTCACGCGGAAAAAGAGCAAAGTCGACCACTCCTCAGTCACATGCCGTGCGGCACGTGCGTCGCAATGCAGGACGCTACCTGCTGATCTCGCGTCCCACACGTTTCTTAGCTCCACCATCATGTCGGTTTCCTCCATCTTGAAACTATTGGAGACGTACTTGAAACAGCACAATGTGCAGTACACACCTATAAACGAGTCGAGCACCTCGGCTCTATGGCAAAGCAATGAAACATCAGTTTCGGTCACTGCTATAGGCCAGCACCAGTTCCTTATCAGCATTGTGCTGGGATCACGAGTTTATTCAGCGTTGTATGACCCCGGAAAAGAGGATGGCTATGAGAAATTCGAGGCGTTTTTTCTGAGTCAGTTATCCGAAGGAATTTCAATGCTCTTGCCAAATTCCGAATCTGACACTTCAACAAAGGGGCCAGAGAAGAATCTGGAGAATCTGGAGAACCAGAATAAAGCCTTGGCATTAGAACAAAATCAGGGGGAAACTCTGTCATTGCAAAATCCACCCTCGGCCGTATTTCAGCCACGTGATCAGGAATGTACTAGGCCCCTGGATATGCCTGAATTTGACGACGAATACGAGCTAAAGGCTCGCAATAACCGCACCTCTGTCCCGCCCTTCTCTATAGGCGAAGGTGACTTAAATCCTGCTGGAGTAGGCCCATATCCACATCTCAAGCCATATATAGATCCACTTGCTGCTCCAGGCAGCGGTATGATGCCGGACCAAAGTCATCCAATTTTCGGCCAATCTCGCGAAAACACCTCCCGTCGAGGAGTCCCTCCGGGTGCAAGGTTTGACGATCCGTACGGGGATGACAACTTGGATGATATGGGGATGGGACTCCCGGGCAATCTCCGGCAACCACCAGGTCCTTCATTTGGCGGACCAAATCTTGGTGGGTTTGGAAACTCTCCTTTCGGTCCCCGTTTCGGCTAAATAGTTGATTCGTTTCCTGTATCCAGTTTTTCCTTATGCTAGTCTTTCCAGTCACTGTTGGAAGAATGCTTCATGACGAAACATGACTAATCTGGAATTAGTGTGAATTCCCAGAGAATGTGTCAAAGGTCTTTTACTGATTCGACTCAGGAAGTGAGGGCGAATCGGCCCTAAATGACTAGAGATTGATCCAAAGCTTGCCCCCCTCAATAATTATTCTCAATGAATTTGACCCTCAAATGTATTGGCCTTGATCACAATCGTGAGTTATAAGATAGTAACATAGAACGCATGCGACCTTTGTTGAATGCTCAGATGACTCGGTCGAAGTACTGGTTGTCCACGTATAGTCCCTTCATGGACATGGAGACATTCCGTGAAAAAGCCTGGGGGTTTTTAACCAATGTATTAGCGGCATCTTTATTAAGAGGGTCGCTCGGGTTTAGTTCCAAAAAGAGGAAGTTGAGACCAAGAAGCACCGAATTGAGCGAAAGCACAGGCGACCAATCTTCTCTCAAGATATTAAGACACACATTTCCCTCGAGATCAATATTAGGGTGGTATATTTTCTGCATGCATTTTATCTTAGGAGGGTCAATGGGAAAATTATCAGAGATATCCACGGAGAAACGGAACACGCCAGATTTATAATGGCCTTCTACGGGGGCGATTTCGATGAAGAATTTGAAGAGGTTTTCCGGATCGGGAAACTGGATGCGAATAGACTGCGGCAACTCCAACTCCGTAATATCTTTTTGAAGCCGTATCTGTGCTGCAGACACTTTGTTGTGGATATGCGTGGGGTTGGCGGAGTCTTTAGCTGCCTTCTCCTGCTGTTTTTGTTTCTGGAGCTGCCTAATCTTGAGCATTTCTTTTATAATTTGGGACTTCGCGTTTTAGCTTTGAACCTTTAGTTGTGACCTTTGAGCGTTTGCTATTGAATTGATAAGATGGCTTGAGCCTTGACTCTTCCTATAACTTGACTTGATCTCTACATTAAACTTTGTTCGTTAAGTGCATTATCTCGCGGTCGCTGGTGTACTGGCCTGACATCAGACTTATGTATTGAAATACACCCTCTGAATACTAGCACACACCTTGGTTACACTTAGTCAGATTCACTCGCCTCAAAACTTGCTCGAGTCTTGAATTATTGACCCCACTCAGTAAAAGTTTAACCTTTTCCACATCTATATTTGACACAACCTGCATATAGGGCAGTTCGACATCACATTTTATAGCCAAAAGCCACTTGATATCGTCCAAAGCGTCGGTTTCCTTCAAGAACGGCTCAACACTCTCCACGTCTCCTGCAAGTATTGGAATGCCAAGTGCCTTTGCCGAGTCATTGTAGAGTTTTAGGCTAAATGAGTGCGGCTTCAGAAGTAGTTTCCCATAGAGAGTCCATAGACTGATATCTCCCAAGGAGGCCCTACATACCTTCCGAACCATAGCAAGTACAGCTGACACGTCGAAGCTATAACCATTTAGTTGTGCCATTTGCACCATCCATAAAAATGTATAGCTGGCACTATAATTGGCCAAATGAAGAGTCATGGACCGAAGGATCTGGTGCAAGGTACTTAGAAACCTAACAGAGTCAAAGTTCGAAAATATAACTTGCACAGAAAGCCGGCGGATCCAGTGCCACAACATCGAGCTTTTATTGATTTTTTCCAACCGGAAAGTAGCCAAAGCCAACATATACTTATAATCACATTCCACAAAAGAAAGAGACAGCAGAAAACCAACATTGGCCCTTCGTTTCTGGAGCTCTACTAACACTTTTTCATGCAAAGTCCACACACTGGAGTACTCATGAGTAGTCAGAAGCATGGATAAGGTGGCTAGGTAACACGAGAATAGATCAGTATCGTCCATAGATTTGACATTTATAGCCTTGTAATTGGAAGAAACAGCTATACTCGTTTCCCTTTTTCCACTTTCTGCTTTCCCCTTTCCTTCATTGTTTTCCCCTTCTGTTGACTCTTCGTTCCGGAAATAGTTGTGCCCCTCTAGGAATAGCCTGAGATAATGTTTCTGCAGGAGACCTATTTCACACACATCATTGGCATGGTCTTCACCCACTTCAAATCCTCTTGATGAGCCTGGAATAATCTGTAGTGATTGACTTCCAAGTTGGGTTTCGACTATGGTTTGGAAAACCTGCTTCGTGAGTGGAAATGCCATTGGAACGTGTACGCGATTTCTGGTTGATGCGAAGTCGCGATACGGGGTGAGCTGCAAATTGTTAAGAATCAATCCAGGTCCTAAGTAAACATCAGTACCTCTACAGTAGTTAATATTAGTGGGTGTGGTGTCGGGAGACATCTTGGTATGTCCTCCCTCAGTTGGTATTTATTTCGGATACTCTTATAGAATAGCGGGAGCTTGTCCTTTTATATTGTGGTGAGCCTTCACACGACCTCAGTCATCTGAGTGACCGCGGTCTCAGGGAAACATGGAGCCGCGGCTCCTGTTTCTCAACACAAATAGGACCTGCACCCTACACAAGATACGAACCTAGGGAATTAGGAAGTTTAAATGAAATGAAGCAAAGCTAAAATTAGGGAGATAAATCGGTAATTTTAGCTAAAGTTGAAATGAAGCAAGTCATTCTAATCAGGTAGAATTTACTGTTATGGCCAGATCGATGTATATTTTGTTAATGTAGGTTATTCAGCTCTCAATTCTCGAGTTTAGAGTTGATCCCATGGGAGTTTTGATTCTATTAACAGAGATACTAAATTTCGAAATAAATCACCCTTTGATGTTTTGAGAATGAGGTAAAAATAAGGTAAAATCACGTGAAGCGGTCAAGGATTTACTAGTATTGAAGATAATAAATAAAGTTGAGCCAAGGTGTGTACTATTCAGAAGATCAATTTTTAAGTATCAAGAAAAAGATAACGCAGCAGAGCTGTTTTCTCAACAGATGCCTATACGTGTAAATCTCTTACAAAATAGTATTAAACTAAATATTATTTTTTTGACATGTGTTTAGATAGACGATGTTTAGTACGTGTAATTCTATCATATGCTCAGGAAGCTATACTCAGGAAGCTATACTCAGGAAGCTATACTCAGGAAGCTATACTCAGGAAGCTATACTCAGGAAGCTATACTCAGGAAGCTATACTCAGGAAGCTATACTCAGGAAGCTATACTCAGGAAGCTATACTCAGGAAGCTATACTCAGGAAGCTATACTCAGGAAGCTATACTCAGGAAGCTATACTCAGGAAGCTATACTCAGGAAGCTATACTCAGGAAGCTATACTCAGGAAGCTATACTCAGGAAGCTATACTCAGGAAGCTATACTCAGGAAGCTATACTCAGGAAGCTATACTCAGGAAGCTATACTCAGGAAGCTATACTCAGGAAGCTATACTCAGGAAGCTATACTCAGGAAGCTATACTCAGGAAGCTATACTCAGGAAGCTATACTCAGGAAGCTATACTCAGGAAGCTATACTCAGGAAGCTATACTCAGGAAGCTATACTCAGGAAGCTATACTCAGGAAGCTATACTCAGGAAGCTATACTCAGGAAGCTATACTCAGGAAGCTATACTCAGGAAGCTATACTCAGGAAGCTATACTCAGGAAGCTATACTCAGGAAGCTATACTCAGGAAGCTATACTCAGGAAGCTATACTCAGGAAGCTATACTCAGGAAGCTATACTCAGGAAGCTATACTCAGGAAGCTATACTCAGGAAGCTATACTCAGGAAGCTATACTCAGGAAGCTATACTCAGGAAGCTATACTCAGGAAGCTATACTCAGGAAGCTATACTCAGGAAGCCAAAATGTTTCGTACCCCTTCGCACATCCTTTCAAACCAAATGGCGTAATGTTTCACACCAACTTTCATTCATTGAAGAAACTAAGTATTCTGAAATCTGAAATCTGGACGATTGCCTCATATGGTACTACATTTGGGGAGTCTTGCAGTACCAATCAAGGGTCAAAACGGACGGAACTGAACTGAACTGAACTGGACTGGGTTCCTTGTTATCCTGTATATAATAACTGGTTAGGGGTGTACGAAACTTTTTGAATTA
>NKZI01002258.1:0-26048 GCA_002370645.1 Metschnikowia sp. 00-154.1 | reverse complement strand
TACTACTACACTACTACTACACTACTACTACACTACTACTACACTACTACTACACTACTACTACACTACTACTACACTACTACTAAACTACTACTACTACTATCCTATTACTACACTACTACTACACTACTACTAAACTACTACTACTACACTACTACTAAACTACTACTAAACTACTACTACTACTATGCTATAGATATGGATTTGACTGACTATTACGAAACAAACCATCGGCGAAAGGACTTAGTAAATAGAGTGCTTGACGTAACAAGAATCTAACAGTAATGTGACCATTTAATGAGTGAATCTCGTGCCATAACTTACTATACCAAAATCAGAGAATAATTTCAGGGCACTACCCTTTCATCCAGAGCCAGCGAGAAGTTGTCCCAAATTTTGAGAGTACAATCTGGCACTTTATTTTTTTTTTTTTGAGCCTCAACCAGTTGGTCAAGACTTATAAGGAGAACCACAAGGTTAAGTTGACGTTCAAGGACATTATTACCAAGGACAAAATTACCAAGGACATCATTACTAAGGAAATCATTACTAAGGACATCATTACTAAGGAAATCATTACCAAGGACATCATTACCAAGGACATCATTACCAAGGACATCATTACCAAGGACAAAATTACTAAGGAAATCATTACTAAGGAAATCATTACCAAGGACAAAATTACCAAGGACAAGGTGTTGAAGTAGGCTTAAGCTACATGCAACGGAAAGGACTACCCCAAGTTGCTCTACTGGTAGCACGAGTTACCTATAACAAGAACATGGCTTGCTTATGGACTGACTGAGCTACCTACCGATTTACTACCAATGGATTAATTTTTCCACTGACTATAGACTGATTATGGACTGATAATGAACTGACCAAGAACAAGCCTATGGGTGACTAAAATTATGACTTGACTAAGATATGTATATTTACTGATTATGGGTGACTCTAGATTAACTATGATAAGAGGTACACTAGAATATTTGTAGAGTAGATTTGGGACTGTAGACTACTTGACCTTGGAATCTTATGGACTCTGTTGTAGTACTGATATAACGTTCTATGGCGTAGTGTTGGTGTGCCTGCTTACTCTCTTATCTATTTCTTACTCTTAATCTAACTTGGCAGATGCCAGTCATCTTGCATACCATTATTGGACTGCAATGCACATGAACTTGGGGTGATTTATCAAAAGGATGGTGACTAATCTGCAAACGCAGGGTCCAATTCACTGACCCCAACTGCCTTTCCAATAGAGTCGTCCAAGTCCTTCTCGACATCACTGTCGTTGTCTGCATTATCGCTTTCGTCATCTTCCACCGGCGTATTTTCATCGTCGTCGCCGGCTTTTTCTAGCACACTGGTCTTCACGTCCCGCTTGTCATCCTTGAGCCCGGCCCTGGAGGCCCGGATCTCGGAGATCTGCTTCTCCAACGCCTTGAAATCCTTCTCAAACTGTTCGCGTTCAATGGGGAGCCCGAGGTACGAATAAATCTTGTCCGGGCTCTCGTCGAACGTGAATCCATTGGCCCGCATCTTCTCGTCAAGCGTCTTCAAGAACCCTGCATCGTAGCCCTGGCTATTGTGCTTGGTTGAGAGCTTGATGATAGCCACGTTTACCAGCACCATGAAGATGAACTCCACGCTGGTGGTGCCGGAATCAAAGCTGGCAATGTAATTGCTCCGGATTGGGCCCGTGGAAATATAGTAGTACTGCAGGTTAACCTTGGACACGATGGGTGGCAAGTGGTTCACCTCCGCCACGTTCTGTGACACCCGAGTGAACTTCAAGTGCCGCATCAGGCCCATGAGAGGCTCAAGGAATGTTTCAGAAAACGTATCCAAAAGCAACTTACGGAACTGCTCCTCTGAGTTGATGGCTCGGTTATTGCTGAGCGACTCCACCACATATGGCGTGAACTCCGAGATAAACGAGACCAGGTCTGGAGCATTGGGGCTCTGCACAGCGGCCAAAAAGTCCGTGAAGTCTCGGTGCAGGTTGGCCTTGGAGTATGGGTCGGTGTAGCAAATCCGGCACAATCGGTACATCATGGACAATGTGTCGTCGGAGTCCAAGGTTTCGGCACAGTGCTCACATTTGGTGGGCAAAGCAACACGCCCGTTTTCGCCCTGGCTCTTTTCCTGGTACTGTCTATAATGGGTCTGCAGGCGGTCGAGCGACTGGGAGTTGCCCAACCCCAAGTCCGATCTTTTGATGGCAGCAGCAGCAATGGCCGCCGCAGTGGCTGACGACGTGGCTGTGGCCTGGTACGGAGCCGGATTGGGCACCATTTGAGGCATGCCCATCTGCGGCATCTGCGGCGACTGGTAACTGTTCTGCTGTGGAGGGAGCTGCATGCGGGCATTGGGATATTGCACGCCGTTGGTGTATCCATAGGAGTAGTTGCCGTTGTTGGGAATGGCGCCATTGGCGGTGGGCGCCGGCTGTTTGTACATGGAGAACTGGGCATTGTACAGCTGCTTGGCGGGGTTGGATACGCCCAAGTCCCGCAGCGACTGGAGGTCATTCATAAGCAGGTCGTTGGAAAAGATATCGTCGTGGATGAAGTTGGCGTTCTGATTCTGTTCCTGGAACTGGCGCATGCCGTAGCGCATGGTCTCCTCGGCCAACGGCTTTCTCAGCTTCTTTTTGGTCCGCTCGATGATCCGACACTTGGCACATGTTTTGTACTGTTGCACCTCGGGGGGTTCGTCATCCATTCTTCTTCTTTTGCACCGCCGACACCGTCTGGCGTCTCCTTCATACAGCATCATGTTCACTGGGTAAGAAAAGCTGTTGATAGTCACAAGTAACTGTTAATGGTCACAAGTAACTGTTAATAGTCACTGATTTGTCAGCTGTTCCTGGTAACTGGTTATAAGCACTAATCTAGTACTTTCAGAGATGTCCAGTAGGCAGTACTGGGATACGTCACAGTTGTGCAATGGTGGTGGTCGTTATGAGCACGGGTAGTACTGAGGATTAAGTACTGGTAGTTATGAGCACTGGAGTTTGGCTTTCTTGACTTGAATCGCGGACTCAGGTGTTTGCAGCACGCGTTCAGTAGGAATATCTCAACACCGAGTTTCACTAAACGAACGCTCCAAAACTAAGGCTCCAAAACAAACACTAATAGTAGTAGCACTGTACTTTCGCACCACTTTCAAAGGCCCACAACAAAATGCTGATTAGCACTGACACACGGAGATTAGCACTGAGATTAGCACTCAATCAAACTAAAACAAAAAAAACTAGACACAAAAATTACAGCACCAAGTCCAATTAGCACTGATTAACTTAAGCACTTGAATAAAGCACTAAAAGGCTAGAATTTTTTTAACTTGATACTAATACTAAAAGAAAGTACTAACGTAAGCACTAGACTTTAAGTACAAGAAGAGGACTTTAAGGGGCCAGGGGGGGAGTGGAGATGGGGGGGCCCGAATATGTAGGAATGGCCTTATGTTTGCCACTGGTGTGGGGATTTCCTTGGTCCAGACTAGGAAGGAGATTAGTAATCAAGCACGGGATTCCGAGGAGGCGACACTGCAGATATGCTGCGGGAGGGGTCGATGGTCGGAACTAGCGGTGATATATAATCCGAAACGGGTAATCGGTAGAGACGATTGGTTTGTTGTTTGTTTGAGAACGATCGAAAATCTGCGTTTGGTAAGCGCACGCGTTTGGGCGTGCATCAGTACATCACATCAGTACACCATACATTAAAACCCATACATTCACATTAGTACACCTCACCTTCCGTACACCTGTACATCTTCCATCCGTACATCAGTACATCAGTACATCAGTACACCACGCTATACTCACCCGCGCCCCTATCTATCACCACCACTCCCTACCTTATCCACACCGCCATGTCCAAGATAGTCCGCCTGATCAAAAATGTGGCCAATGGCTACTCCAGCACACAGATCCTCGTGCGCAAAGCCACATCCAATGACCCCTCTGGTCCTACCACCTACGACATGGAGGAAATCTCCGCCGCCACGTTCAACTCGCAAACGGAATTCTTGGAGATCATGGACATGCTCGATCGGCGTTTAAACGACAAGGGCAAAAATTGGCGTCACGTGGCCAAATCCCTCACAGTTTTGGACTACTTGGTCCGGTTCGGCTCGGAGAAATGTGTGCTCTGGTCTAAGGACAATCTCTACATCATCAAGACGTTACGAGAGTTTGTGCATTTCGACGAGTTCACCAACGACCAAGGGGCGCTTATCCGTGTGAAGGCCAAGGAATTGGTGGCGCTTTTGCGCGACGACGAGAGGTTGGCTACCGAACGGAGATTGGCTCAAAGAGGTAACCGGACTCGCCAGAGGTCTCCTCGGGAAAGGCCTTCTGATCCGTACGATGCTGATTTGCAGCGTGCGTTAGAGATGTCTCGGCAGACGGCTGAGCAGGAGCGTCGGAATGCGCTGGATGATGGTAATGACCCGGACTTACAGACTGCCCTTAAGCTTTCGCTTGAAGAAGAGGAGTTGCGTAAGGCCCATGCCCAGCAATTGCAAAACGGCCAGCCTTTCCAGGCCCAAAGCGCCAATCTCTTGGATTTGGACGATCCCCAGCCCCAGCTCTACCAGCAGGTCCAATACATGCAGCCCACGCAGTTCTTTCAGCCCCAGCAGACAGTTTACCAGCAGTACGACATGTTTGGCAACCCAATCCAGCCCACAGCGGGCTTCCAATACGATCAATTCCAACAACAACAGCTTCAACAACAACAACTTCAACAACAGCAACTTCAACAGCAACAACTTCAACAACAGCAACTCCAGCAACAACAACTCCAGCAACAGCAACTTCAACAATTCCAACAGCAACAACCACAATTCCAACAAGTTCCTCAGTACACTGGGTTTAACCAAGCAGCACTTTCCAGTGAAGAATTGAAGCCGCTCAAAACTGGCTCCAACAATCCGTTTGCTATTTCCAGTGGGCCTCAAGAATCCAGGCCCCAAACCCAGGAACAGCAAGTGCAGGATGTGGCTGTGCTGCAAAAACAGGACCAAAAGCAGTTCTACACTCAACCTTCTGCTCAGCCACAACAATCACGGTTCAATGATTCCCATGAGCTCAACACCCTTTTGGCCAATGGTACCGGTTTAGACACGTTTGGTAATACGGGAGCCTCGCGGATTCCACATCAGCACACCAAAACTGGAACTTTCATCAATTCCAGTGGAACGGGGTACGCCAACCAAGTAAGCAATGTGCCTTTGAGTTCAAACGCAACCGGAAATCCGTTCTTGAACACCGGAATCGGGTCCACTGCCAACAGCAGGCCTGCAAGCTCCAGAATAGACCCTTCTCCTACAGGGTACGGGTTTGGTAACGCCAAGGATGAGCCCAGCTTGATAGACATATAAGTGTGAGGCATGGAATCTGGAAGCCTATGATAGTTCAACCATGAAAGTTTGTGGTAAGTCATTATGGCTTATTTGGATTATATGTCTGTCGATGGTCGACTCAACTATGGTTACATTCTAAAAAGCGACATGAAGTAAGTCGCAAGCAAAGCAGTTCAATTCTAATGGTTTGAGAGTTCAGTGTATTATGACCAAACAATCACCTTGTTTCGGAGATCGGAATACAAGATGAAAACAGTGATACAGTTCAGTGGTCATCATAACACATTAATGAGTTGACAATCTTAAAGCTATAATAAGGGAGGAGAGACGAAATGAGAAGAAAAGAGAGAAGAAAAAACGAAGGCAGAAGAAATAATGAGATTCAAAGATTCGAAAAGAGAAAAGAGAAAAGAGAAAAGAGAAAAGAGAAAAGGAAAAGAGAATGGTGCTCACACTATCTCACCATTACAATGTGATTTTCTGTATATCAGTAATACACATTGTCTTATGCTAGATCTGGCCA
This sequence comes from Metschnikowia sp. 00-154.1, assembly GCA_002370645.1. Lineage (NCBI taxonomy): Eukaryota > Fungi > Ascomycota > Pichiomycetes > Serinales > Metschnikowiaceae > Metschnikowia > Metschnikowia sp. 00-154.1. Next base: position 20,149 of record NKZI01002258.1, on the reverse strand, counting down.
GTACCGATGCAGTATCTGCCACTGATTAAAGCTGAATAATCAGTAATACAACTTTAACCATTCAAATTAGCCAAACGTTGTCGTAGATACTCCATCCAAGTGTATAGAGCCATTGATATAGAGAGAGTGTGTGATGCTGGTAGTGTGCAAACCATAAGTGAAGTCGGGAGTGTATACATTAGGAGTATGATGGATCTTTTTGGTGTTTTTTCTACAGTTATTGACTTAAACTCCGATCCCTTCCACTATTGATCCTAGTTCTATAATGAGAAAACACTAAAGTTGTTATGTTCTTTTAATACATTTATGCCTAAACTCTTATATTCGTTGATGGTTCCTCAAAGAGAGGAACCGAGGTGGTTTATATAACTTTGAGAGAAACGTGGAACCGAAAAACTCTCCACCAGAACAATGGTAGGGATTGTTCTGGAATATTCGAAAGGGGCCATCTATGCACGAAGTGCCCTGATGGCCAAACGCCATATCACCATTGTAACAATCGGACTGAGAGGCTTCATAATACTTTCATAGGCAGGGCCCTGCCTATGGTGGATCTAACAAAAGTAGTATAATTTATTGGTGTGGTTATATGCAGGATTGTGAATATATATCGTTTATTCACTATGTAGTGTCCCATTGTCAATTCAATATCAATTAAGCCCTTTGAAGTATTCTGCTTTGAATAGGTCAATAGTGATCTAAATGGATAAAACAGGCGATGCAGGGGCTGATCTGCAACAAGTCTCCACATGTGTCAATGATAAATCACTCACTCCAGTTCATCGATAAACACTTGCTCCATAGTATCATTTCGATGATTTCTATGATTTCCATCATTTCCATCATTTCTATGATTTCCACCATTTCCACCATTTCCACCATTTCCACCATTTCTATGATCTATGATCCATGACCTACCATCCAAATAATAAGCTGTGACGATACTACTGGGTACACTTGGCTTTACTGGGATCAACACCCCGAAACACTGCTTTTGATATTGTGACTTCATAATTGTCCTGTTCTGGTGCTTATAATGGACTACTGCTTTACTGGGACTATATTGGTGCTAAAGGCGGACAGGAACTACTAGGTGCTATACTAGAACTGGAACTACTAGGTGCTATACGGAAGAACTGGACGTCCTGCCTTTGATACTAGAGGAACTACCATAGTATATGTTAGATCCACCATAACCAGGGCCCTTCTTATTGAGATATCATGAAGCCTACTCTTTTGGATCACAACAATGGCCAAGCCATCATTGTACAAAGGTCATTATTGTATGAAGTACTATGATGGGCGTGATACAGCGTTGATGGTTGTCTCACAGAGTTTGCAATGTCCATAATAGTACTTTATCGTTTGCAGTGTCCATAATAGTACTTTGACGTTCGAAATGACCATCACTGTACTTCGTATAATGATGGATTTTCGATGCCACATTTCTCTCAAAATTATTCAGCCACTCAGGCTCCTCTCTTGAGAAACCATCAACGACCATAGTATTAGTAAGGCATAAATGTATCAAAGAACATAACAGTATACACCAGTCAAAGAAAGTCCTTTACAAGAAAGTGTTATGTTCTTTATAACGTGTGTTGCCTAAACTTGTATTCGTTGATGGTTCCTCAAAGAGAGCNTCTTTATAACGTGTGTTGCCTAAACTTGTATTCGTTGATGGTTCCTCAAAGAGAGCAACCGGGGCGGCTTATATACCTTTTGAGAGAAACGTGGCACCGAAAAACTCTCCACCAGAACAATGGTAAGGATTGTTCTGGAATATTCGAAAAGGGCCTCTGATTCACGAATTGTCACAATGACCAAATGCCGTGTCACGGTATTTGTAGCAGACAATACTAGAATCGGACATCGTAGGCTCCATAATGTATCAATAAGTGGTGTTCTACCTATTGTGGATCTAACAGAAAGTGCTTTACAAGCATTTCCTCAATATAGCTTTCCCAGTTGAGTCTTCCTTTCATAAAGTCTTACATGACCATATTGGTGCAGAAAATGCAAGTCCATGAGTTTTTATAGTGTGGATTGCTAAAAGATGCGAAATGGTGTGGATTACTGCGAAGCTGGGAACTGTTATGATAGGTAAGTGAGAATGGGTGCGAAATGGTGGGAATGTGGAATAATGCGAATACTTTTACATTGGAGATTGTTGACTACTGCGAATACTCTATACTACCAAGGGACTAATAAAATACACCATTGATAAATTTTGGTGTTATACTAGAATTTCTAGTTTAAGCATATGCCAAGGAAACTGCAAGATATAGTGTGCTAGTTTTTTTTTTGGTGTCCTTCCGTTGAATGTGTACCTGTATGTTTGTATGGGTGTTTGGGTGTATCTGTATGGGTGTATGGGTGTATCTGTATGGGTGTATGGGTGTATGGGTGTACCTGTATGTTTGTATGGGTGTATCACGTGATACATACTACAATAGTAGATCCCAGCAATATACAAGACATCATAGGTTACCAAATGACACTACAAGACTATGTTCCAGAAAGCTGAGTTCAATAATCCAACCAAAGAGATCATCTTTATCTAATAAATAGAGCCGTGTATCCAATAGTGACTATTTCACAACATAACCACACCCCAGACTGGTGCCAAGTCTCTTGATATAGTTATCAAGAACACCTTATGAATGGATCTCTGGAGCTTGGACTTATTGTAGTAGTTTTCCGACGAACATAAATCCATGGAAAGAAGCCATGCTTAGATAATTAATCCCGAGATCCATTGAAGTAGAATCTTTAGTACATTGGTGGTTCACTGGAACTCATGAACGAGTCTGTGCTGTAGATAAAGCTTTCCAGAAGAAGATATTTCTAATGAAACATCAATGACTTCCATCAGTTCCACCAGTTCCACCAGCTCCACCAGCTCCACCAGAATGAAGACTCACAGTACTCGTAATCAACACCTTTGAAACACATCGCCACGGATAGGAAAGGTATTAGCCCGTGCTGCGTTCCAACCTTCTAAGCTTATACAAGTATCCAACCTTCTAAACCCAAATATATCCAACCCTCTAAGTTTACCCAAGTATCCAACCTTCATAGGTATTGAAATGCCCGGAAAACGCTTTGAGTAACTTGCTCTGGTGTCCGGTAGAGGCTGGCACTATTACTGACTCAAATAAACTGGGTTCTCAATCACTTCTTGGGCTTGGGTTGTCTTTCACCGTGAAAAATGCTCTTGACACACCAGTCCCAGTCGACCACCGTCACGTCCTTCATCTGCAGCACCAGCTTCTTATCCTTTGCTTTATGGGCCACCAACCAGATTTCGTTTTCCATGGGGACAAGATCGGGCTTGCCCTTTTCTGAGAGCTTGACGATCTTGGCCTCTGAAAGCCCGTGTTCAAGCAAAATGCTGGAAATAAGCTCGGGGCCTCCATTCAAATTTGACAGAAGATTGAGTTTCAAGCCTTCAAAAACGTGGCCTCTTCCTTTCTCCAATAAGTGCCTCAAACCACTACCTTTTCCTGTATACCCCAAGTCCTCATTGATCTTCTTCACCGGCACGATTTTGTCCAAGGCATAGTCGTCGATATTGAACTCTGTGGCCAAATCTGCATATGTAGTATCAGGGCCAATACGCTCAAGCACCTTGGATAAGTATTCGGGGTGCACAATTCGCTTGGCTTTGCTGAGACTTTTGAGGAACTTCTCCGTCCTAAGAATTTTGGGGGCCACTAACGTATCAATCTTCTTCTTGGGCGAGTACTCGTTGACGATGGATATTCCAACTTTGGCAAATTTGCCTATATCGCCCCGGTTAAGAACTATAGTCTGCTCACATCCAGTCATGATAACCTTGAGATGAGACTCGGTACTTTTGGCGTCCTTCTTTTCTACCTTCTCTTTTTCCTTCTTCTCCACCTTCTCATCCACCTTGGACTTTTTCCTGACTCCCTCATGCCCGTCCAGTTTCCTCTTTCCCTCTTCCAGTCTTTTCTTTCCCTCTTCATGGGCCGTCTTTTCAAGCTCCTCCATATAAGTCTTCATCTTCCGCACGGACTTGGCCATGGACGTATACTTGTTCAAGTCCTCCATGTTGTTGTGGAGTTTCATGGAAGCCTTTTGCTTGGCCAGTCTAGCACGAGGTGTAGTCTGAGCTCCAACTTCATCAGTTTCCAACCTTTTTGTCTTAGATTTCTCTCTTTGCTTTTCCTCAATTTCCTCAATTTCCTCATTCTTCTCATTCTCCTCATTTTCTTCATTCTCCTCACTTTCTTTATTCTCCTCAATTTCCTCATCCGCTTCCCCCGTGTCCTGCTTACTGGGGCTTCTTGGGAGGGTTCCTGAAGGAGTTTTGTATAGAGAATTTTGAGAAGTCCTGGCCTGGCTGCTCTCGATTTCCAGTTGTGGCTCATTAAGAACCAAACCTTCACGTTCAGCATTAATGAATTCCCGTTTAAGCCGAGTCTGACCCAATCCGCGATCCGGAGAGTCGATCTCTCTGTACCGAGAAAGAGAAGGGTCCAAAAACTGCCAGTGCTGAAAACACTCCTCCACCCAGAGATAATTCACAATCTTGACGTTTTTCCAGCGCGTCAAGGCTGCAGAGTACTTTTCACCGGAGCTCGAACCGCACACGAGAATATCGTTGTTTGCATCCAAAGTCCGGGTGAAAGACGCACCCATTGCCGCCATAAGCTGCGTCAAGTAATGACGAGCATCTCCACCGATTCCAGTGATACTGATACGGAGCCCAATGAACTGAGGTACGGGTTTTGGGGGGACTGGAAAATGGATCATCATCAGTTCCATCGGATCCACGTAGCCTGCACGCATGATCACGTAGTAGAGCCATTGCACGGAGGCCACATCAGTATGGGGGCTGGAAAAACAGTTCCAAAAAAGCAGGCCTTGGCGATACTTTCCCACGTAGATATCGATTTGAGACTCCTCGGCTTCATGTACTATGGTAGCACCAGCACTTTGGGCTAGAGCCTCCACAGCCTGTTTCGTATGTTCACTGGCATTGAAGTCGGAGTGGATATAGATGGACTTGTTGTGAAACACGTCTGAAACAGACAGCGCCCCGTTTGGGCCAGTTCCGGACCCGTTTGGGCCAGTTCCGGACCCGTTTGGGCCAGTTACAGCCCCAATCTGGGGTTGTCTTGTGCGTAGCACTTCCCGATTCGTAAGAAGATAGTCCGCTTCGGGAACATGCTGCTGGTGGCGCATACACGCGTCCACCCATTCGGGAAGAACGATGTGGATGTTCATAGGTTCCCTCCTGCAGATATTGGCAGCCACCACGGCCTTATTATTAGACAAATCCGCCGCCACCAAGTGCGTCGTGTAGCTCAGGAGGCAGTCGAGGTACTGCCCCCCAAAAGCACGAGTTGCAGCGTACATGAGCTCCTTGTCCCCCTGAGGAAGGTTATCCGCAGCACAGAGCACCACCTTGTCCATAAACGGAAGCGGAAGCGGCGAGTACAAGCGGTAGTTGCGTTTCAGGCCATACAATAGCGAGTCGTGCACCCACAGGGCGGTGGTCACGGGGATAAAGTGGTCTAAGGCCTCGGAGTAGTGCCTAAAGGAGTAGTCGTTGGAGATCACATGCGACACCCGGAGTTTCTGGAGCAGCACGCGTGTATCTAGGGTCACGGAACCACCATTTTCAGTGATGGCTTTCTGCACCGCTGGGTCTTGCGTGCACACAAGGAATGTTGTGTCTGTAAAGAGCATGGTAGGTATTCGGCTACTACACTAGGGGACGCGTTAATGTTAAGTGCGCACTCCCTGCAGTCATTTGCACCCACCATACAATCCCTATACATTCCAATAACATAACATAGTATCATAACATAGTATTATAACATAATATTATAACATAGTATTATAACATAGTATTATAACATAGTATCATAACATAGTATCATAACATAGTATCATAACATAGTATTATAACATAGTATCATAACATAGTATTATAACATAGTATCATAACATAGTATTATAACATAGTATTATAACATAGTGTTAGATCCACCATAGGCAGGGCCCTGCCTATGAAGGTATTATGAAGCCTCTCAGTCCGATTGTTACAATGGTGATACGGCGTTTGGCCATCAGGGCACTTCGTGCATAGATGGCCCCTTTCGAATATTCCAGAACAATCCTTACCATTGTTCTGGTGGAGAGTTTTTCGGTGCCACGTTTCTCTCAAAAGGTATATAAGCCGCCCCGGTTCCTCTCTTTGAGGAACCATCAACGAATACAAGTTTAGGCAACACACGTTGTAAAGAACATAACAAACATAGTATTATAACATAGTATTATAACAATTTTCCCACCCTTACAAATAATTTTGTTCATGTGTCACCATAAGTTTTCAGATCGCTTCCTTTGCTTTACTAATAACCGAAGCCAATAATATGAAACCAATACTACATACAGTTTTCTGGTATAAGTTTTCCACATTCTCTTGATTTATCCAAACCACCACAGGATTTTAAGAAGCAAGCTCATAAAACGCATATGTCAATTTTAGCCCTAGTCTCTTCAGATTCAGAGGCAGCCACTGCGAACTAAGTGTTCATATTATAAGGCAAGAAGTAGATCTGAACCTGGAAACACTGGCCTGGTTTCGTGGCCAAAAGCTTATACAGTGTTTTTTAAAACTATTCAAATCAGCGCGACAAAATGGTTCAAACCACACTAGCAAAATTCAACAAACCAATGATTTGAAAGGTTTCATACGCTCTCCTAACAAGTTGTTATATACAGGATAACAAGGAACTCAGTCCAGTTCCGTCCGTTTTGAATCATGATTGGTATTGCAAGACTCCCAAATATAGTACATATGAGGCAATCGTCCAGATTTAAGATTTCAGAATTCAGAATATTGAATTTTAATGAATGTTGATGTAAAACATTATGCCATTTGGTTTGAAAGACTGTGCGAAAGGGTACGAAACATTTTGAATTACAGTGTTTTTCAAAACTATTCAAACCAGCGCGACAAAACGATTCAAACCAGTGCGACAAAATTATTCAAACCAGTGTGACAAAATGTTTCGTACCCCTTCGCACATCCTTTCAAACCAAATGGCATAATGTTTCACGCCAACTTTCATTAGAATTCAATACTCTGAAATCTTCAACCTGGACGATTGTCTCATATAAACTACATTTGGGAGTCTTTCAGTACCAATCAAAGGTCAAAACGGACGGACGGAACTGAACTGGACTGGGTTCCTTGTATATAATAACTGGTTAGGGGTGTACGAAACTTTTTGAATTATTGGTTTGAAACATTTTTCTAGTGTGGTTCGAAACATTTTGTCGCACTGGTTTGAATAATTTTGAAAAACACTGTATGAGCTATGGTTATGAGCTATGGTTATGAGCTATGGTATGAACTATGGTTATGAGCTATGGTATGAACTATGGTTATGAGCTATGGTATGAACTATGGTTATGAGCTATGGTTATGAGCTATGGTATGAACTATGGTTATGAGCTATGGTATGAACTCTGAGTTTGAACTATGGTTATGAGCTATGGTATGAACTCTGAGTTTGAACTATGATATGAACTATGGTATGAACTATGGTTATGAGCTATGATATGAACTCTGAGTTTGAACTATGATATGAACTATGGTATGAACTATGGTATGAACTATGGTTATGAGCTATGGTAATGAACTACAGTGTTTTTCAAAATTATTCAAACCAGTGCGACAAAACGATTCAAACCATACTAGCAAAATTAAACAAACCAATAATTCAAAATGTTCCATACCCCTTCGCACAGTGTTTCAAACCAAATGGCATAATGCTTCACACCAATTTTCATTAGAATTCAATATTCTGAAATCTTAAATCTTATATCTGGACGATTGCCTCACATGTACTATATTTGGGAGTTTTGCAGTACTAATCAAGGATCAAAACGGACGGAACTGAACTGGTTTCCTTGTTATCCTGTATACAACAACTTGTTACTAGTGTACGAAACTTTTCAAATTATTGGTTTGTTTAATTTTGCTAGTGTGGTTTGAATCGTTTTGCCACGGTGGTTTGAACCATTCTATCTTCTTGGTTTGAAACATTTTGTTGCGCTGGTTTGAATACTTTTGAAAAACACTGTATTAGTCGGTCTTGGTGGTATGGAGTAAGATGTTGTAGTAGAGTAATAGAGAGTAGAGTAGAGTAGCGTAGTAGAGTAGAGTAGCGTAGTAGAGTAGAGTAATAGACAGTAGAGAGTAATAGAGAGTAGAGTAGAGTAGAGTAGCGTAGAGTAGCGTAGAGTAGCGTAGTAGAGTAGAGTATAGTAGAGTAGAGTAGAGTAGAGTAGAGTAGAGTAGAGTAGAGTAGAGTAGTAGAGTAGTGTAGTAGAGTAGAGTAGTAGAGTAGTAGAGTAGTAGAGTAGCGTAGTAGAGTAGTAGAGTAGCGTAGTAGAGTAGAGTAGTAGAAGTATTATATGACCTGAAGCTTTACCCTGTATTCGCAAAAGGTTGGAGCTTTTACTGGCTTGTCAGTGGAATGAATCTTCTCCAGGAACGATGACCTAACGATGATGAGTATTCTAAACGGTTACTATTAGTAGAAACTCACCCGAGCAGTATTGTGGAGATTCTTAGATGATTAAGTGATATGTGTATTAGACTATAGGTATCTAAGGTACAGTAATGGAGTTCTTAGAGTTCATAACTAGGCTCTTGGCGCCTTTAAATATCTGGTGCTATCGGGAATAGCAACGTAGAAGGGGTGATACTCGATCGAGTAGATTCCATGTCTTAAATGTAGTACAGCAGTACATTGATCTGATGGTAGTGTATAGTACTATATTACTAAGTAGTACCACCACAGTAATATATTGGTAGCAGTAGTAGTAGTAGTAAACTTAATAAGTGTACAGATATTGCTTCTCTACGGAGGTGTGACCACCTACAAATGTTCTTTCATGATTTATCAAGTGCTAACTAATGCGGAGTCGGTGTTTGTATGCTGATGGGTTTCTAGCCTAGTGGCAATGCATCTCTGACCAAAGGTCTTGTAAACTGCTGGATCTGAAGGTTTATGTCCGTCCAACTATTTAATCTTATCGGTGTGGAGCGAGGGGCAGAAAAGATCTCTGCGTTCACTCACTACCTTCTTGGCCCAGCTGCGGCAGACTATGCTTGCCTTCATGAATTTGCGCGTGGCATACTTCTTGAAGAACTCGTCGTGCTCCACCGGGTTAACCAAGTAGAGTACAATGAGCTCAATGCACTCCTTCATGTCCTCGACACGGTAGCCTCCGGAATAATGGATCAAGTTGCCGTTCCACACCGGGTCTTTGTTTAGTATCAACCGTGCAATGTACATGGCTGCGGCCAGACAGAGCGACGGGAGAATGCCAATGAATTTGTGATCCACGATGGTCACTTCTAAGAGGAATTTCCCCAACGTCCGTGACTGCACGTCGTAGTCATCGGCCTTGGAGATGCGCCGCAAGAAGTTCATGGGGTTGGGGTAGTTGAGATCGAACTCAAGCGTGGTGAGGATGTACTTCTCGGCCTGGAGAATCTCCTCCTCGGTGTACAGCCCATCGGTGTAGTATGCATAGTTTTTGACGGAGGGAGAAAACACCTCTTCGTATTTGGCGGCGATGAAGAGCGAGCCGGTGGCCAAGAGCTGAAGCTTATCGATCTGCACCACCTCCACCGACATAAAGCGGTCCATGATATTAATGGCCAAGAAGAGCGTTTCGGGCAAGAGCCGGAACCGCTGGTGCATCTCCACGAGCCAGTCCACCAAGATCAGCCGCATCTTGGGCTTGAGCTGGGTTTGCTTGAACAAATAGCCCGGGTCGGGGCATGTTTTCTTTTCAAGCTCATGCAAATAGGGAAAGATTTCGTTGACGTACTCACAGACCATGAGTGGGTCGTCGAAGTCCTCCTCGTCAAGGTCCTGCCATTCGTAGTCGATTTTCTTTGACTTTTTCACGCGGGGCGGTGCTTCCAGCTCGTCCACCACGGCCAATTGATCGATCTCGACGGGATCGGCGTGTCTTTTCTGCGACAGTCGGCGGGACGAGTCGGAAGAAGTGGCAGAATCGAGAGCTTTCAGTGAGTCGGGGCCCATTTCAAGGGCCGAAGGAGTAGAAGCCGGAATGAAAAGTTTGTCGTCGGGTTTATCGTCGATTTTCGGATCAAGCAGCAGATTTTCCTTGCCCAACTTAATCTCTTTAACCCTCGGAGGCCGTAAAGGGACGGATTCGGCGGTCAAAGGCCGTTTTTTGGAAACGTGCAAGGGCTGAGCCGCTATGCCGAAATGACGCGAAACATCCTTTAAATGCTGGCGGTTGGCCAAAAGACTCTGGTTCTTGGGGTCAGCGGAAAGTGCTGATTCTTTGGCAGCATCATCCGCAGCATGTGAGAGTTTGGCCCGCGATCGGGTAAGTCGATGTTCATTTTCGTTGTTGACGGTGGACATAAAGTATGAAGTATTGGCTATAACAAGGCTTTAGGGACTATGGACTATGGATCAAAAAAAAGTCGAGATTTCTGCGAGAGGGATTGCAACTGACAGTGGAGGGGAAGGAGGAAACGGGGGACGAGAGACAAAGTGAAGGACAGACAACAAAGGGAGGGACAGGAATGGGCAGACGACTAGACAGGAATGGGCAGACGACTAGACAGGAAGGGACAGATGACTAGACAGAAAAATGGACAGATGACTAGACAAATATGGACAGACGACTAGACAAAAAAAAAATGGACAGACGACTAGACAGAAAGGGAATAGACGGATACACTGAAAAGAGCCAGTGGAAACAGGTGTGAAGTGGATACCAAACGCGTGCGAAGGAGGAGTAAAAAAAGAGCGGTGGGTAAATAGTGAGGCCAGGGAAAATTAAATAATGAGCTCGGTGCGTTTGGAGCGAGGTGGGTGCGCCCGGCGCATGTGCAGGCCGCGCATCTTTCCGGTCGAGTTATCAATACCGTGAAGCAACCATCCTAATTAGAAGTGACAATCACTGTACAATGCAATGTTAGAGTATAATGATATTTGAGGCTGATTTTAATGTTAAGGGTCTGGGCCTGCAGATAAACCATGATTTATTCTATCTAATTCCTGTCTATTTGTCTATTTGTCTATTTGTCTATTTGTCTATTTGTCTATTTGTCTGTCTATTTGTCTATTTGTCTATTTGTCTATTTGTCTGTCTATTTGTCTATTTGTCTATTTGTCTGTCTATTTGTCTATTTGTCTGTTCTTTATATTTAGTGTAGTCTCTCTTATGCTAGTTCTGGTGTTGGTCTACTCTCTACTCTTAGCCTGTATTACTATGTATAGTGCACACTTCCATATACAGCATAAAAATACACACCATATACACACCAAATACACACCAAATACACACCAAATACACACCAAATACACACCAAATACACACCAAATACACATCAACTACACATCAACTACACACCAAATACACACCAAATACACACCAAATACACATCAACTACACACCATATACACTAATCACGCTATGCTAACTACACTTGACTGATTTTTCATGGGCATTGTCTGAATGGAGTGAGGTGGTGTATGCAGTGCGATCACCGGAATATTTTTCCACGAGGATTTGCATTGTGGGGAGCTGGGATTGTGTTTATGGCCGTTTACGTCAACGCCCGTTCCACTTATTCTTATCACCTGCACCGACCACTCCCCATGTTCCAGTGCATATGACCACCACATACAATCCATACCAATTTTTATATAGGGATTTATACGTATATATATATGTGTGTGTTTGTGTTTCTGTTCGTGTGCTTGTATTTGTATTTGTATTTATATTTATATGTATATTTATATTTATATTTGTATTCTTGTTTGTGTTTGTGTCTGTTGTATTTGTACTACATTTCTACCACCTATATATACATATATATCTATGTATATCTGCCTATTCTATAACTACTGATATATCCTTGTATTATCTGGACCTATGGATTGTTGCTTTCTTGTGCGGCGTGCACTTGTTGCTGGGATATGCATCGCGCTGCAAGTGAAGCCCCCGAAACGGCCGAAATGTCAACACTACATATGACGCGCTGCACAATTGTGTCCTCGGCCGATCTATTGCTTAATGGTGGAGTCATGGAACGGGTGATCTTAGCCGTTTGGCGTTTTGGCGGTTTGCTTTGTTTGCTTTGTTTGCTTTGTTCGGATAGAACCGTAGCTTCGGTTTAGTGGTTATCTATGCTTAATGCAGGCTGCATCCTGCACGCATCGGCTTTTTTGTATTAATTCCTAAATCACATGGATTTAGTTATTATTTTGGTTGTGATCTCGTGGATTAATTCCGAATGGCCATTATTATACTGGTTCTGTCTTTTTTTTTTTTTTTTTGACTTGTATGTGTGGATTTGTACTTTGGAAGATGGACGTGCGTGTACCCTTGGAAACCGAATGTTTGGCCGAGGAACAAGGGCTCATAACATATTGGTCTTTTTATTTTTTTCTTTTGATGATTCACGTGTATGTGCAGGATCCCACGGCCGGATCTCTATTTACGCTTAATATTTTAGGGGTGTACGGGCTTAAATACCCCAAAGCCAAAGTCAAACCTACGCACATGTTAACCTAAAGTAGAAAAAAGAAGGGTTTGGGTTTATTTAGCTTGGTTTGCTTTGGTTTGGTTTGGTTTGGTTTGGCTTGGTTTGGTTTGGTTTTATTTGGTTTTATTTGGTTTTATTTGGTTTTATTTGGTTTGGTTTGCTAAAAAAAAAAAACACATGAAAGGGCGCGGGCTCGTAACCTCGGTTAATCAGTGACTCGGTATTTCAACAATCAAACAATCACTCCATTAGTAGTTCTGATACTTGTCAATTTTGTATACAGTTTATTTACACAGTTTCTATATACAGTATATATGCACAATAACAAGAAGCAGTTCCACTAGACTAATATTATGTTCATGAGAGTAGTACTAGTACTAGTATACAGTATAGGCAGATATAGTAGAAGTAGCCTTTATGAATTTCGGCGAATACAGGCACTCAGATCAAACGTTGAACAAAATATACTAATGCCAGTACAATCATTACTAATTTTTGTGTGCAAAAAATCAAGCAGTTGAAGCTCTGGCCCGTCTCATCTGATACTTCCAAGGCCATCAAGAAGTTCCAAATCCCACGCAAACTGCCGTACCTGATGATGAGGTGATGATGAGGTGATGATGAGGTGATGATGAGGTGATGATGAGGTGATGATGAGGTGATGATGAGGTGATGATGATTCAGTTGCTTCCTACGAGTCCGTCAACGTGGAGACTGAGTCTGTTCCTGTCACCGAGGCTGCATCTGCTGAAGACTGGTTTGTTTTCGAAAAGTAAGACAACATCACTAGGCCTAGAGATATATCAGCAGTCAAGAAACAGTGCAACAGTCAAGAAACAGTGCAGCAGTCAAATCTATTGAACAGTGCAACAGTCAAATCTATTGAACAGTGCAGCAGTCAAATGTATTGAACAGTGCAGCAGTCAAAAGTATAATATTGTTAGGTTCTTTATAACGTGTGTTGCCTAAACTTGTATTCGTTGATTATAAGCCAGTGAAACTCAATATCTCGTATAGAAAGACCCCAGTTGCAGGCTTCATCTCACAAATATGCTTACGTTTCTTCAATGGTGTCACTCTTTGTCGAGTAATCACTTAAACCGGTTTACGTAGTAGGCTAGATCAAGTCGATCACTTCCTTTACCTTTCATCAGTTTTTCGCCTGGTGTTCCAATCCCTTGTCACGAAAGGTGCATTTTTGGATTCTCTCGTCTCTCAGACTCTGCGGTTTGTATATGACGCTCATCCCATTTACCGTGCATTCTTCTCAACCCTTGACGAGGACTTCCAGAATCACCTTCAGCCTATTCCTGAACGTCCCGCCCAGATGACACACCCTCCTCCTGCGCTGGTATCATGAACGCCTACGACTACCTTTCAGGTCCACGATGTGAGTCGATTGAAGTAGGGAGACCGTGGAGCCGAAAGGTAGTCGTAGGCGTTCATGACACCAGTGCAGGAGGAGGGCGTGTCATCTGGGTTTGACCTCCATGTTATATTCTTTAAATACATTTATGCCTAAACTCTTATATTCGTTGATGGTTCCTTAAAGAGAGGAACCGAAAAACTTAACGATTGTTCTGGAATAATCGAAAGGGGCCATCATTTATGCACGAACTGCTCTAATGGCCAAACGCCGTATCACCATTGTAAAAATTGGACTGAGAGGCTTCATAATACCTTCATAGGCAGGTCCTTGCCTATGGTGGATCTAACAAGTATAGTATAGTATAGTATGGTATATTATGGTACAGTATAGTATGGTACAGTATAGTATGGTACAGTATAGTATAGTATGGTAGTATAGTATAGTAGTATAGTATAGTATAGTATAGTATAGTAGTATAGTATAGTATAGTATAGTATAGTATAGTAGTATAGTATAGTATAGTATAGTAGTATAGTAGTATAGTAGTATAGTATAGTATAGTAGTATAGTAGTATAGTAGTATAGTATAGTATAGTAGTATAGTAGTATAGTAGTATAGTATAGTATAGTAGTATAGTAGTATAGTAGTATAGTATAGTATAGTAGTATAGTAGTATAGTAGTATAGTATAGTATAGTAGTATAGTAGTATAGTAGTATAGTATAGTATAGTAGTATAGTAGTATAGTAGTATAGTATAGTATAGTAGTATAGTAGTATAGTCAGGGCTCATAACCTTTAAGCTCATATAACCTTCTTTAATTACTAACACATGTAGAGGTATAATTGGGAAGTTTAATACTGTTCTTAGTCAAAAGTCCCTCAAGGTATGTTAATGTAAATCTCTCTCTATAGGTGGGGGTGTGATTCCCAATTTATGAAGGTCCTCCTCTTGACACTATTTCCTATTCTTCGGGAGTTAATAGTGTTACATCAAAGTTCAGTATAGAATAAAAGTGTTAATTCAGGCACATTATAACCCATAGATTATAGTAGTAGAGTATAGTATTAGGGTGTTAGATTCACAATAGGTAGAACACTACCTATAGATACATTATGGAGCCTACGAAGTCCGATTCTAGTAGTGTCTACTACAAAAGCCGTCATTTGATCGTTGTGACGGCATTTGATCGTTGTGACAAATCATGAATCAGAGGCCCTTTTCGAACATTCCAGAACAATAGGAAATATTGTTCTGGTGGAGAGTTTTTCGGTTCCTCTCTTTGACGAATCATTAACGAATACAAGTTTAGGACAACACACGTTATAAAGAACATAACATGGGGTATATTATTAGAGTATAGTAGGGTGTAGTGTGTAGTAGTGGGGTGTAGTGTGTAGTATTAGAGTATAGTAGTGGGGTTTAGTGTGTAGTAGGGTGTAGTGTGTAGTAGTGGGGTTTAGTGTGTAGTAGGGTGTAGTGTGTAGTAGTGGGGTGTAGTGTGTAGTAGTAGGGTAGTAGGGTATAGTAGGGTGTAGTGTGTAGTAGTAGGGTAGTAGGGTAGTAGAGTATAGTAGTAGGGTAGTAGGGTAGTAGGGTAGTGGAGTAGTGGAGTGGTTGATTCTTGGTTACGTCAGTACTCAGTGTTCTGTTACATTTGAGTTACTTCAGGTACTCTGTTTATTATGTTCATTCGGCTATAGTTCTCCAGAGGAAGAAATGAGCTACGTAGAGAGGAATCGGGCTACTTATGACCGAATGGTCGCCTGGTCAACTGTCGTTAGTAGGTGCTGGCCTTAGTGGCTGACTGTCAACTTATCTATAATGGTAGTCTCAAATACCGGACGAGTTGCGAAAGACCCATCTTGGATCTAACAGGTTGAGTATAGGACCGTCTGTTTAGTACCGTCTGTAAAGTACCATCTGTTTAGTACCATCTGTAAAGTACCGTCTGCAAAGTACCGTCTGCAAAGTACCATCTGTAAAGTACCGTCTGCAAAGTACCATCTGTAAAGTACCGTCTGCAAAGTACCATCTGTAAAGTACCATCTGTATAGTACCGTCTATAAAGTACCATCTGTATAGTACCGTCTATAAAGTACCGTCTATAAAGTACCGTCTGTATAGTACCGTCTGTTTAGTACCATCTGTATAGTACCGTCTGTTTAGTACCATCTGTAAAGTACCATCTGTATAGTACCGTCTGTTTAGTACCATCTGTAAAGTACCGTCTGTTTAGTACCGTCTGTTTAGTACCATCTGTTTAGTACCATCTGTATAGTACCGTCTGTTTAGTACCGTCTGTTTAGTACCATCTGTATAGTACCGTCTGTTTAGTACCGTCTGTTTAGTACCATACGTTACATTAGTTGTATATTCGAATACTATAATATGCCTTAGAGGGATCCCTAGACATTCATCTAATCAGGCGAGCCTGCTAGTTCTATATACTTCCTTGCTGCTTCGGGTAACCCTTGAGGGATTTCTTGAAACAGCCGGTCTTCAGGATGTGAAACATCGCAATGTTTCACATTAGCCCGGGGGTGTCCTTATTAGGAATTCTCCCTGGCGCGTGCATATCACATGCGTCCACTTGTATAGTGCCTAGCGCCCAGTATTCAAGTCTCCTTGAATACTAACCTCCATACCATCTCATACTCATGGGTGGTATGGTTTGAGGCTGAGTATAGTACCATCTGTAAAGTATAGTATAGCATCTGACAGTCAGTAGAGTACAAAATATATCATGGCCTATTGGAGTAGACTAATGTAATAAGAATACTACTGTCAGTACAATAGTATTCCAATCACCATGTTGTAGATAATCAAGCATCCATTGATTTCCAATTGCATTTCAGTATCGGTGATACCAATGGAGTTCAACATCTTGACTGACCAAATAGTAGGAAAACAATCTGTTAACAGACAACTGCCCCATCAAACCAACCCAAATACACAAAAAAAGTCTCTTATCTCTCCATACTAAACTCCCTCTCCATACTAAACTCCCTCTCCATACTAAACTCCTTCTCCATACTAATTCCCATGTAGAACCTCGTGGACTCATTGGTTTTGGCCGTTAATGACTGCTTCCTTCACCTCTTCCAATTTGATCATCTTCTCTGCCTTTGTTCCTGTATCGTACCGTAATGATTGGGACCAGTACTTGCAATCCTCCGTGTATCCACCACTCTTGAAGTTAAGAAGAGTGCACAATTACACGGCCCTATTAGGGTCGACTAGAGTAATATAATAAGAATAGTACTGTACTGTCTGAACAGTCCATATAGCTTGTATAGTATATACAGCTTGTATAGTCTAAATAGTTCAGTGCAATATACTCTAGTCTGTAGAGTACAGTACATTCTGTTGTAGTAGATTACTTATCTCCATTTGTACCTTGATAGTAGGTCCATCAGGAGGTCCTTTCAATAACCAAGGAGAACAGTCCAGTATAGTATATTGAGCACCATTATAAAGTTCATAGTCTTATTAAGATAGGTAAATATTTGAGGAGTTACACGTGAGCTGTTCCTGGTAGGTCTGGTGGGACTGGCTGTTTTGGCTGTTTTGGCTGTTTTGGCTGTTCCTGGTAGGTCTGGTGGGTCTGGCTGTTTTGGCTGTTCCTCTTAGACAATATTCAGATTAGTTAACTAACACTAGGATATGGACCAGAGTTCCATCTTATATGGATTTCTGAAACTCTGTTAAAAGTTTTCACACAAGAATTATGTGAGACGTAGACCTTCTTATTATTATATAGAAAAGGTAAGTATTGCACTAAGAAGTAAGTACAGCACACTCTAGGATTTTCATGAGTGTGCGCCTTCTTTTTTCTGAAAGGATCATTCATTACTCACTTTCAATATATTCTGTAGAGAAGATAACGCCAGATCCGCAACGACAGTTGCGGCACCAGGAGGACCAGAGAGTGGTCAGAGTTCATTGAAGTATTATCAATACGAGATCTTTTTGGTGGGTCTGGTTCTTGGAGGCATCTTGGTATACCTCTGGCAGTTGATGTTGATTGAATTATCTAATTACAAAATGGGGATTCTTCCTTCATCGTATAGGAAAACAGATGGCCTGATATCCTGTTAGCCGCTGGACATCAGAGCGCGCTCTCTCGAACACCGTTTTTCAATATACTCCCAGACTGCATATAGCACTCGCACACTATGGTATGATTGAGATTCCTACGCCCACTATTACATTTACTACTTACTAGACTGAGAGCTATTACATTTACTACCTACTAGACTGAGAGCTACATTAGTACTACTAGTACTATCGGTGGATCTGGTGAAAATAATAGTGACATTATTGAGATTTATTGAGATTCCAACGCCAATTTTGAGCTGCTACTCCAGCATTGTTTCTACCATGGAGTTGGAAAGTTTGTCTAGTCTGATTCTTGTGAGTCTGACTTCTGACTAGTGTGAGTATAATTCTTGCTATTACTGCAATACTGCCTTCCGTCCTGGATTATTACCTTATATTTAATATTATTACTCTAGCACCATACTAGATGTCCATTATACTGACTAATCTAGCACCATACTAAACGTCCATTATACTGACTAATCTAGCACCATACTAAACGTCCATTATACTGACTAATCTAGCACCATACTAAACGTCCATTATACTGACTAATCTAGCACCATACTAAACGTCCATTATACTGACTAATCTAGCACCATACTAAACGTCCATTATACTGACTAATCTAGCACCATACTAAACGTCCATTATACTGACTAATCTAGCACCATACTAAACGTCCATTATACTGACTAATCTAGCACCATACTAAACGTCCATTATACTGACTAATCTAGCACCATACTAAACGTCCATTATACTGACTAATCTAGCACCATACTAAACGTCCATTATACTGACTAATCTAGCACCATACTAAACGTCCATTATACTGACTAATCTAGCACCATACTAAACGTCCATTATACTGACTAATCTAGCACCATACTAAACGTCCATTATACTGACTAATCTAGCACCATACTAAACGTCCATTATACTGACTAATCTAGCACCATACTAAACGTCCATTATACTGACTAATCTAGCACCATACTAAACGTCCATTATACTGACTAATCTAGCACCATACTAAACGTCCATTATACTGACTAATCTAGCACCATACTAAACGTCCATTATACTGACTATTCTGACTACTCTGACTACTCTACTCTACTAACTGAGTGTAGTTGATGGACAAATCATACGACACTATAATGTACTAATTATAGCTACTACACTAGTCTTCCTACCATGTACTATTACAACCCATTACTATAAGATAAGGTGAATTTAATTATGTGCTATAATAACATTTGCTATCATTTGGGACGCAACTTGATTGACTACTATCTACCAATTATCTTACTTGCAGGACCTTGCTAAGTAATACTATGGTGAACCTAATGTGATGTAAAGCATCTTGAGAATCCATAGGTTCATTTGAGTCATTCTCTACAGTAAATTCCAGGGGCTCTATAGTAAAGTCCATAGAAAACTCTACAGAGGGTCTCTATAGTAAAGTCCACAGAAAACTCTACAGAGGGTCTCTATAGTAAAGTCCACAGAAAACTCTACAGAGGGTCTCTATAGTAAAGTCCATCGAAAACTCTACAGAGGGTCTCTATAGTAAAGTCCACAGAAAACTCTACAGAGGGTCTCTATAGTAAACTCCAGGGGGTGGAAGTCTCAGTGGCATGTTGCTCATTTCTTTTAGCACACATAAATACTAAATTCGAACTTGCTACTGAAATTATAATATCCGCAGTATACTTCATTACTAGCCTAGAAGATTATATATATTACACTACGGTATCTGTACAGTAGGTATACAATAGGTATACAGTAGCTATACAGTAGCTATACAATAGGTATACAGTAGCTATAAATACCTATACAGTAGCTATACGTAGCTATACAGTAGCTATAAATACCTATACAGTAGCTATACGTAGCTGTACAATAGGTATACAGTAGCTATACAGTAGCTATACGTAGCTATACGTATCTATAAATAGCTATACAGTAAGTAGTACCCAGTGTTGAAGATTCGTATACAGTGTTTTTCAAAATTATTCAAACCAGTGCGACAAAATGTTTCAAACTAGCGCGACAAAATGTTTCGAACCACACTAGAA